>JAHWFP010107431.1:0-37392 GCA_023313725.1 Lithobius niger
TTTGCTACATTTATTTCTCATTTGTGTGCCCGTCTCATTACAAATCTATTGTCACCAAAATAATTGCTGATCACAGACCTTTACACCCAAAAGTCCTTTTTTGTGTGAAATAGTTCGAATAATAACGAATAATCAAACTCTGGATTGTTCCTTCACGAAAATGCTACGATTGGGACGCCAGTTTCGCTTGAGAACTACTAGAAAACCCGACGCGCTGCACGAGTTTCGTTTTTATTTTATTTCAAATTTTTGCCACCAGATGGAAGCACCAAACAGGCAGTGTTCGGAAGTCAATAGATGGCAGCGTGGATTGCAACAAAACCGACGCCCGTAGCTTTACTCGTTGATTTTCTATGTACAGTGAAAGTTTGCCTGAGATATCTCTGGCTTCGTGCTTTATGGGATTTCCTGCAGCCCGAGATATCTCGGGCATCGTGCCTTAAGTGTTGAACTTGGGAGACTTGGACACTATGTATTTTTGGTTCTCAATTGTAAGGCATAGTATATATTTTGGATGGCTTCTTTTATTGGCTTTTAGGATTTACGGTATTTAGATCAAGCTGCTTCCTGTAGGGTGTGCGGTTTTAATATTTTGGGTTCGATTCGATTTCGATCGATTTTGGGGAAGAACATCTCGATTTCGATTATTATTCGATTTCGAAATTCAATTTTTTTCTTTTTCGATTTTAAAATATTATTTTTTTCAATTTTTATCAATAAGCTAGCCTTTGAAAAAGATATTAATTTTAAGTAATTACATTCCCCTGTAAACTAATGTTACTCCAATACATTGAACTTTGAATTATGTCTTCATTTAATGCGCAAAACTACAGTTTGGTTTTAACATAAAGTTAGAAAGTAAGCTTCCACCTTCCCCCCACTCCTCCTTTTGAGTAGCACCATCCTTAGATTTTATTTAGTCAAATTAACTTCATATATTGTGCAAGTTGGGCAAATTATTGCCCCTTAGTTGATTGCTAAACTTACACTGGCATGTTGTAAGGCAATGACTACACTATTTTAGCAATGATTAACATGGTACCATGCACAGTTGCCATATAAAACAAAGTCATTACAAATTTTTGACTAAACTTAATGCTTTACTTGATTCAAATTTGTTTGTTAAACTTTATTCAGTATATTTTGATTCTGACGGATTCGATTCGATTTCGACAGCATAATAAAATCGAAATCGAATCGAAAGTTTCGATTTTCGCACAGTCCTACTTCCTGTAAAGCATGTCATTCAGAGCTTTTTATTAGACAACAAAAAACGGCAAACATTATTTAAATTTTGATGATTGTGAGTCACAGGATGCCCATGTTATTTTTGTGTGACTAAATGAAAATGCGGTCAATGAATGTTTCCAATTTCTATCATGAAGACGGTTATAAAGATTACGTAGTTTGTCAGCACTCTAGCTCTTTATTCTGCAATATTTTGTTCTAGCAGTTGTGTTTAGTGTACTGACCTTTTAAAGGAGTGTAACAGAATGCTTTTAAGCTGCCAAAGTTAAAGTAGTAGACTAAATTGTACAGAAATATAGGGAGAAAAACCAATATGTGTATCTCGCAAATGGCAAAAATTTAATTACTTTGTCCGTAAAAAGAAAATTTAACACTGATAAGGAAGCAAGGCGAGGAGTCAAGAGTTTTTAGTAGTTTTTCCATATTGTTGATGACACTGCTCCAAGTGTTAAATTGTTAATGTCAAAAGGTTCAGCTTTCGGATGTAAAAAATTCTGTAAAGACGTTTTGAAATTACAGTAGTTGGTAACACTGGTAGGTAAGGTTGTCACTCAAAGCATTCTAAAGTCAACAATAGTTTCAATGGGCAAAACCTTTTCCAACCATAATGGGAGATAAGGGGTTTTTTGAGGCACAAGTGTGGCAATTGTTTTGAGAATGTCAACATGAGACATTTAAACACAGAATGATGCTTCCTTCATTTGTGTAAAGTTTCTCTCGCAAAATGGGTGATGATGATTGGTTTATATTTTTTCTTAGTTTCTTTCGGCAAGGCAGCCAGCACAACATCCCGGCCATGAAAGAAGAAAGCAGTGACGAGTCAACGATCATTTCATCGCAGACCAGCACACTAACTCGTAACCAAGGTAAATGATTTGACGTAGGCCTATGAGGTTCTTCCAAAACGACCCACTTGTGTACGAACCATAGTTTTGAACGCTGCTGAAGACAGTTCGGCACCTTCAATGCACAGAAACTTTGGCAGAACGTTCCAAAAGTGTCTGATGAAAGAAACGACGTCACGTATCAACACGACTGATGGCTCCATCCAGAGTCAGCCGATAACCCATTCAGAATCAGTCGATAAACTGAGCCTCGCGCATGCTCACAATTCCGTAAAATCAACCTCCTTTGCGAGCTGGTGCGATCGTTCGATCCCACAATCGCGTTTCAAGATGTCGTCACTTCCGTTGAATAGACATGTTTTGAACGAAAGGTGAAAAAACTAAGTTTACATATAGAACATCTGCTACGTAATAAATGTGTCAAGCAAGGATTAAATTAGTTCATTGGGCTTTTAACTCTCTTTTTGCCTTTGGATTGCTGTATTATAGCTCTATCGAGTGTTGTATGTTTGGCAGTACCAACTGTGCGCAGCAGCGGACTTTTTTTTTTTGCACATGTGTGGCGTTTTGGAAGAAGCTGAAGATTTATTATATATGGGAATTTGTAAAAGTGGAAATTGTTCAGAACAAAGCAGCAGCCTATTAAAATTGACGGGGTGAGTGACGTGAACGAAATGTTGGTTTCAACGTAGCAATTCAATATTTTGCTTCTTTTGTTTGTCCATCAATCTGTTTGTTTCGCAGTTATGTCCAAACATATGAACTAGGGATCGACCGGACCCGAAATTTACCGGTGCTGGTGGTGCCGGTTCTTGGAGCTTTTGGCACCTGCCGTTACCGGTTCCAAAATAAAAATGACCGTATGGAACCATGATTTATTGTAAAAAAAAAAAAAAAAAAGCCAACGGATTAAAGACAAGGAGGGATGTTGCCATTTGTCAGCATTGTAGTAATCTTCTTAAACTGATTTGCATACCACTGGTCTAATCAGTCTGTACTTGTGACTACCTAATGTAAGCACAGATAAAAAAAAAATGTTGGGCGTATTTATTGAAGTATCATACTCCACTAAATTTCAAATCAACTGTCAAATTGGAGAGGGCCCCCAGGACCACCCCACCCACCAAAAATCCGATATCCTATTAATTCAAACTATGGTCAAGTAAAAAAGTGGTTAAGGGCAATGAACAATTATAATCCCCCCTCCTCCATAATTCATAACATTTCCAAACGTCACACAACTTATGAACGAATGGTTTACAACCACCCCCAATCATCAATATTTCTGGCCCACTACCAACACAGAAAAAGGCTCAGATTAAGTGAGTAAGTTTCCATTTCAGATTCTTGAATTTCCATGAATTAACTTTTATAAATAACTAACTATCTATGATTGGCAGCTCCTAAAACTCATTCAGACACGTTTGAAACTAGCTTAACCTCAAAGTTGCTTGGATAATAAACGATGGCAAAGGAAAAACGCATGTTGACAAATGGCTCTGAAAGTTGGTAACTGAAAGGTGCACCTACTACCAGTAATATGCAGGCTAGAGTTTGACAACTATAAATACTCAATAAGAGTAAATATATATTGTTACACTAACAAAGTAACTCTTTGAACTCTTTGTAATAAATATTTAAAGAAAAACAATTCAATTTATATTTACATTTTTTTTTCTTTTATGGCCTATTATCGGTTACCTTTTCCCGGTTGTTGGCGCTTAGAGCACCCTACCGATATCTGCTAGAGCCAAGCAAGCACAGCACCGCAGTGAATAATTAAAACTTTCATTTTTATGTCTTGAATTAATTACAATTTTTATAATTTTATAAATACAATGAATTTTGAAAAAAAATTTTAAGATCATCAACCCCCAGCATCACTATGCCGGATTTTTTATTTCACATTTTTACTGCTGACCGGTGATGACCCTTGTTCCTGAGCTCCAAAACATAGTATTCTTGCAAAGGATGGTGCAGTCAAGTTACGCTACTAACGTTTTACAGTCATCCCAATTATTTAAATAACTAAAGGTAAATAAGATAGTAAATAAAAGTTCTGTAAGTACTTGAATAAAGGTTTATGTATTTGAATAAATAACTAATAGAAGCACATCGTTAAGAATTGACCAAATTTTGGCCGGTGCTAGTACGGACTCACTGTAGACTCATTGTAGACGTTGACACCTGTACCAGTACCGCTAGTACTGGCCGGTACTCAGCTCCGGTCGATCCCTAATATGAACCAATTCTAATTAAAAATTTAGTAGAAATATTCATTTAAATATGGCTGAATGACTTAATATACTTCTTTTTCCACGAAAGCCATTCTTGGGAGGGGAGGGAGTGCACAAAGGGAGGTGTATCCTGTGTCTGGTTTGTGTTAACCCTTTTGAGTCGAACGTCATTTTTCATTTCCTGCTAAAATAACAGCGCTAACCAAAGTTTTAACTTGGAGTACTCAGAATGATAACATCCGCTGGATACTCTTCCGTCACTACGCCTGTTATTACTTCCGAAATCATTATTTTATGTTTTATTACCGTTAAAATAGTTTCTAGTTCATTTATTTCATCAATATTCACGGTGTTGAAAGCTTACTCCAGAAAGACTCCATCACTCCGTAGACGCCATCGTAACCAGCTGCCCGCCAAACGGTCCGCTCCTGCTTGCGCTAATGGATGCAACCTTGGCTCGCTTCACGTGACGTTATTAGCAAGCAGCCGAAGAGTCACGTGCCGCGAATGAACCAATCGGCGCTCGCGATAGCTCGCTACGCCGAAGAGTTTGAACCTAGGGTGCTGAAACTGCACATTTCATTTGAGAAATGCAGGTAGTGACGTAGGAGTTGATGACGTCATTTTTCACGGGCTGGAAAATTGGGATTCCCTTCTCTCGAAGGCTACTAAGATGGTGGCTGTACGTTGCGTCGTTCCAGAGATACGATCGTTTGAACCAAGTGCTATTTTTAGCAAACAAAACACAATTTCACGTCAATTTTGTCGACGATGCCAACAATAACATTGATTAATAAGGCTGTACCGATACCGATACCAGTATCGGGACCAATACCATGGTATCGGTACTGATTCGGTGGTGACAAACTATGTCAGATACTTCCCTCCGATACCACATGGGCTTGGCACAAAATACGCTGCAAAAAAAAAAATGTAAGCGCCACAACAACAACAACAATAGTAATAATCTTATTGTTGTTGGTGTGGCACTCTTGGGGGTGTTTTTTTTTTAGTTTTTTTTTTGGGGCAGGGCGTATTTTGTACCAAGCCCTGGAGTTCGATACTACTAACATTTGAAACACCCGTGGAAATTATGTGCATGATATTTTTACGGTATTCAAAAGTGCTCTATATTTTTTTACCAATATTAAGTGTTAAAATGTAAATCGTGAAGAAACACCTAAAATGTAATATGCTATGTTTAATAAACAAAAATTCTAAGACATGGGAATTAAATTATTTTTACTAATAGGCTTATTAAAAGTGTGTATCATGAAGAAGTGCCTAAAGCTAAACATAGGCTTTAATAAACAAAGATTTTTTTTGATTTTTTAAATTATCAATAGGCGTATTGAAAGTATGTGAGTTTAAAATGTAAATCGTGAAGATATGTTTAAAGCTTAACAATAGGCTAGCTATGTTTATAACGATTCTTATAATTTTGAATTCGTTCGTGGTGCACAATTTTTTTTTTTTTTGGGTGGTGGTGACGATCGGTATCGATCCTGCCGGTACCACAGGTATTGGTATCGGTGCTGAAACGTAGTATCGGTACAGCCTTATTGATTAAGGTAATAAAAAGATATATCGTCGCTCCGACCATAAGGGTTAAGAGTATTAACGCACATTTTACTTTGAACTTACTGACAGAACATTGTGTAGAATATTGCTACAGTACTGTATTTCAATAATTAATACCACACAAAGGAAGCTTAAAATTATTAATGTTACATTTGCTTACAGGGCCCGACTTGTTTGAAAGTGAGATCAGAATAGGTGATGTGGAACTTGGCCAGGATTTGTCTGATGATGACGATGACGAAGATGATGATGAGGAGGACGACGAGTTTGATGAAAATATTATGTTGGAACATGTAGATATGGTAAGATGTTATATTGTTTAGAGGATTTAATTAGTCAAACTTTCTTTGTATTTAATTTGTCACTAATCTGTATCTGCATTAGTGAAATGATAAGTAATTTTAAGCAAGTAAGTAGCTTTAGAGGGAAAATAAAAACTCATAAAGAGTTTTCTTTATGCTCAAACTTTCTTGGAAACTCAAATTCCACATCTGTTTACTTACAAGTCATTGTCAACATAACAACATTTGTTGAGAAACTAGTACTTTGGTAAATATGAATCTTTGTGAAATAGTGCTTTTAAATCTTATTTTACATGTTGATTGGTTTAGTACATTTTTGTTCGGTTCGAAAGTGTTAACTGTTCGTCTCATTTAACGTTTGGTTAAAAATTTCGTGTTGGGAACATTCTTACTATGCAGTAACCAACCGGGGAAAAAAGAAATTACTTTCCAAATTATTCACCCAGTAGAAAAAGTGACACTTTTCTTTCTCCTGTAAACTGCAATTAATGGCGGAACACCATTCAAGTGAACATCGTGACCTATATTTGTGAGTTTTGCAAAACAACCCAATTTTCTAGCATATCATTCACCAGAATTGATTGGCGGTAATATGGTATTGCCAGTTCTACGGTGCAGTGGTAGGAATACAGGTTGGTTTGTTACCTTACTTAATGTTTTTTTGGATTCCACTATTCAGGATGACACGGTGGTGCACGAGGAAGAGTACCTTGACCCAGCTGAAACCTGTGACAAGGAAACGAACACTGAGTGCATCTTTATACCAGAACGAGGAATGAAGAAGCGTATCGATGATGGCAGCCGTACCACAGTTATCAAGCGGTCACAAACTTTCTCTCCCAGTGCTCCCGTTTCGAAGAATGACTACATTTGCAAGGTATCTATCAAATTCAATTATTCTCTGAACAACTTTAGGTATTAAGGATGTGTCATGCTGCTGGTTGAGTCCCTCCCAAGTTCCTAAACTGCAAAGCATGGACTAGCGAAGCAAACTCATTTACACGATACTCCATATACTCGCTACAACACCTCGCCAAGGCAAGCGGGGCCATCTCGCGCGCTTCTGCTCATGGTAGAATCCTTCAGCTAGCGAGGTTAACTCGCTCAGCTCGCTCTGCCAACAACCAGTCAGGAAGAAGAGACGACAACGTTACAGACAAGATGACGACGTTAAACAAGCCGTTACATATCCCTGCACTCATTCAATTTGTCACTCAAGTTTAGCTAAATCGTTTCATTGAGAGAGACACAAAATGAATTGGCACATAGATAGAAGTGTATTTAATAATCGGGGCCGCCGAATGGCATGCGTACTAGGTTCAAGTCATGATGAGCGCTATTATTCTTCACCTATCAAAATAGGCCATAGGCCGTAGACAAAATCACCACTAGAAACAATCGTTCACTTCTCACAAAAGTTGGGAAACGCGCTTTCCTATTTAAAAATGTCACATCGCTTACTTTAAAAGCGATGCTTTCCGTTTGTAAAACTAGATAATAATCAATCCACTGATTCTGAAATTGCTATTGTATGAAATCAGCCGTAACTTTTTTCCCTGCTAAAATTGACTCAACAACTTAACTTGTCCCATTGATATCCAATAAACTTTGAATTAATCTCCCCGGTATGATTCAAACTTAAATCTCTATTTACAACCCGTAATGATCGGGTTGTAAATAGAGATTCAAGTTTAAACGATACTGTGAAGAGTAATTCAAATTTTATCTGATCCCCTACGGATTTCGAGAGGATAAGTTGTTGTATCAATTTTGCCAGGGAATACAGTTTCTGCCGATCTCGACTTAAAAATTTCATTAGATCCATAAACTCAGATTTTTCTGACTAAACTTAAAATCCTGTGATCCATACCACCCGCCCACCAACGTAAGCGTCGCTCCAATCGTAATACGTTAGATTAAAAGCCTTTATGAGATGAAGTGATGCAAGCTGCGAATTTAATTTAAAGCCTTCAACTTTCTAAATGTTTTGTGTTTTTGCTTCAGCTAAATCGCAGCGACAGCGACTCCTCGATGCCGTTGTATCGGAGAGGTTCATTCCAGCGAAATGCAATTGAACGAAGAAGTTTAAGATGGAAGAAGGTAATGGTTGCTTATTACTAAATGACAATAAGCTAACCCGCATTTACGTGGTTGTCTTTATACATAACTTAAATGTATAACTTTTTTCTCTTGCATGGTTTAGCCACCTGGAATGAGCAGACATGGCCCAAGCAGTAGCCTTCCTGGCGGTCCTATGAGAACGTCTATCGATCTGGAACTCGATCTTCAAGCACAACAAACTAAACTGCAACACTTGCAAGATGAAATTGATCGGTTGAAGGAGCTGAAACGCCGCTTAGAAGAGTCCAAGGCAAAAGGTAATTGGATGTGAGGCAGGGCTAGTTTGGTATTATTTTTGTCCTTAACAGACGGTGATGTGAATAAGAAAGAAACGATAATTCTGTTGGAATTGGGCACCATATATCAAATCTTCTACTTATGCTCTACTTATGTGTCCATCAACATTGGCTTACATTTTTACCGTATTTTTCTATACGGTACCAGCAGTATTTATCTTTCTTCTTTGAACCTCATCGAAAAATACATTTCCCCTCTTTTTAATACAGTATCAGATGTTTTTTTTGGTCAGTTTGTAGGTATAAAAAAGAAAGAAAAAAATTAATCGGAAGTTTCTCCTTTTGTTTGTCGTAGGTGAAACAGAGTTACCAACATGGCTTAGTGAAAACGAACAACTGCAGCTGCTTCTGTCTTCTGCCAATAAAGAGGTAAATATTTTGAACCAGTTGCGTTTTTCTCGTTAGTGCATGCAGATTATAGGGATGTGCGAGTAAAAAAATTTTAATTCGAGCCGAGCCGAGTTCGAGTATTTGATGGAAATTTTTTGTTTCCAAGTTTCTCTTTAATTTGTTGAGATAATAAGAACAAAGACGGTGCTTAACTGACTGTGCGGGTCATGGTTTTTCAGTTTTAAGGACATAACTTGAAAATGATTTTAGTTATTGATTTTTAATCTGCACCACTGGAAAGCTCTCGCTAAGACGATCGATTTGGAATGTCAAAATCGGTCAAAAATTGGCGAAATTATCGCATTTTCGCCGGGTTCGAGTTTTTCGAGTACGGACGCGTGCTGCGAGCCGAGTTCGAGTACAAGTTTCATACTCGGCTCGGCTCTAATTTTTCGAGCATTCGCACATCCCTAGCAGATTAGTGATCAAACCTTGCAGTTTGGCACAAACAATAGTTTCATGTGGTATCAGAGTTTGTTTTTTGAGGGAGACTGACTCAATTTCCAGTATTGATGGATTGGATAAGGTCTGCAAAACTTACTTGGAACAAGAAAAAAAGTTTAATTTTATTCGGTGTGATATGTGCGCAATAATAAAACTGGGAATACTAGTGTTTATAAAGAAAATCTCTTAACGATGATTATCGTTATAATTTACTTACATAGCTTAAAAATCGTGTAGGCCTATATAAGGTAAAATGTAACTATCTAGCATCTAATATCGACACTTCAGGGCACGAATTGTCTTAGAAAAATTGCATAGCAGAAATGCGATACAAAATAAAAATTTGCATAGCAATCACGAAAAAATGATTAGCAACTTTTAAGAATAATTTATTTAGTAAAAAAACAATACAAAAAGTTAACTTTATTTGAAACAATAGCCATTTTTGTTTCACATTTACTTTGCTACACACACGGATGCTTGGTCAAGACATGGCATCCTATGCACATTAATACTACTTTGACCTGTGTCTGAAACTAAAGCGCCACCAACTAAATACCGAAGGTGATGGTAAGACCAATGATTTCCCAAAATGCATGTGGGATGTTTAGCCTGCCTATAAATTGGGAGGGATTAGCATCTCCGTGTCGGCCATCACGATCATGATTAGGCTACTATGTTATCTCCTTTAATACAGTTGCGTCGCTAAACTGCGATACATTATTTAATTTTGCATCGCTATAGTTTAAATTTGTGGTGCAAACTTGCTATGCGATACCGCTCATTTCGAGCCCTGCACTTAGCCTAGAACATCAACAGGCAAACCGCAAAGAGAATGAGCGAATCTGTGTGTATTGCAGATTACAATACGATTGTGGGACATTGATAAAACCGACATGCAACTTAGTTCTGTTTAATATAGTGGGAAGTAAATTGTTCGTTCACCTTTTTGTAGGGCTTTCTGTTTTGAATGCGTACAATGTGTACTTAATAAAAACTGGGGGGAAAAGCCTCCAAAAAAAGGATGGCGTTCAGTGGTAAAGATCCATTGCGTATTTTCCTTCTCCTGTTCTTGCAACTCCGGGAAGTAAAAATACTTGGCGAAGGTGTTTTATTTGTGAAAACTAAAAACACAAACAACTTCAGAAAAGTTAGAGTACATTTGTGTTGCAGTGTGTGGTAGTGGGATATGCGTATATCCGTGCTTTCAACAGTATCGTAAGAGTATCCATTTTAAGGCACAAGTTTTTTTTTTATGTAAAATCTGTACAGGAGTACTACAGGTCAAATTCCGTTACAACGAAGTTCATGGGGGTGCCCAAAAAAATTCGTTGTACTGAAATTTCGTTAAACTGAAATTCCCCCAAAAAAAATGCCAATATTTTTAATTCTCCTAAAAATTCTTTAAAGTTATAGTATTGCTGGACTTAGTAATAAGCCATCATTGAACAGAAATACACTATTGTGCAGTATGATTAACTGTCGTTTATCGTTAAAATTTTAGTTTAATGTTAATAAGAATTCTAGACGTAATAAATAAACCAGCATTACGGCATGCACGGGAGAAATAACAGGAAAAATCTGCATTGTTTATCGAATAACCCATTTTTCTTCTTTCATGATAGCTATCAGTGAAGGAACTGAATACGATTAAAATATTTCGTTAGTAATAATAAAATATAACACTAAAATAGTAAATAGGCCAAGGCTACCATAAAAAAAATTCGACACCGTGAACTAAGTGTGTTGGTATTCCGGTAAAGATCAGTCAGCAGGCGGTAAATCTTGCTGTAAGCCTAATAATTATAAATGGTTTTATTACTTTAGTTAGTATTTTTATTGGTGGTATCGTCAAAACTGACGTGAAATTGCTTTTGTTTGATGAAAACAGCGCTTGGTTTGAGCGATCGCGACGCATTAACATGCAAACATTCGGCCACCATCTTGTTAGTTTGTTGCCTGCTGGGATCCCGGGGAAATCCCCTTTCTGCTGCCAACAACGTCACGACATTATTCCTACAATAAACCCGTTTCAAAACCCTTTGGACTCCTTTCGTATCGCGAGCTCCGGTTGGTCGACTGTTGCACACGAAGGGGCCAGTCATTATATGACGTCACGCAAAGCGAGTCAAGGTCGTCGCCATCAGAACTAGTGTAAGCGCGTCCTTTGTGAACGGCCGACTACGAGTCCGCGATGGCCTTTGGAAATGCTATCGACGATCGTCAAACAACTCTAAACTATTTATGTTTCCGCGTTTCCAGGAATGGTAATTACTTTCATTGCGGGTGTTCGTTGTAATAAAACATTAGTAAACAACTACGGACTTTAAAAATACGTTCATTGTACTGGTTTTTTCGTAATAACGAATTTCGTTGTAATGAGATCTATTTAATACTGTTAGAGTAAGCAATTCGCCGGGACCATAGAATTTTTTCGTTGAACTGAAATTTTCGTTATAACGGACTTCGTTAAAACGGAATTTGACCTGTATTTGAATCTCTATTTTTAGGAAGAAATTGTTTTCTCTTCATGAAAAATAACTACAAGGTGTAATTCAATATAATATTTATTTAAACAGTCGTAGTGCATTTAATTCTGACTTTTTTTTAAATTTTCTTCTATTTCCGTAAAAAAAAAAACCCGGTTAAAACAGTTTTTGAGATTTGGATAGTAAAAATATGTTTTCGCACGTTACTTTGAGAATTCATAATTACGATAAAAGTTATAAAACTACGCTCAATCTCAAACTACGGAAATTCTGTACAAACTTCACAAATTTTTGACAGCTCTTTTCAAAGGTTTATGTTGTTTGAAGATGCTCTCCGGTTTACATCATTCCTAATGTTGCTTTTGTTTGAAACTGGCGGTTGCTGTGGCCGCCAATATTTATCGGGCTGACTCCACCTGCTTGTGAGTCGTGTGTATTGTCTTACAGTAAAACCTCAGTTATCCGAACACCCTGATTATCCGAACTGCCCTTGGCCAAGAAAACCGGCAAACTCTGAGCAGGCCTAAAGAAAATCAATACTTACTGAACCCAGGCAATCTTGGAATGCTAACAGCCACTGGTTGTTCTTCCACAGTATTTTTTACCAACTCCGAAATCTTTTATTTTTTTATTTTTATTACCGTGCAAGTAAAGTTGTTACATGGCTTTAAATATTGCCGATCGTTGATAGCGCTCCCGCCATCGTTGTCATCTAGCCGGCCATTCACAAAGGACGCGCTCACGCTAGTTCCAATGAGGCGACCTTGACTCGCTTCACGTGACGTCATATTATGACTGGCCCCAATGCCACGTGCCACAAATGAACCAATCGGAGCTCGCGAGTCGCGATACTACAGAACAAGCCGAAGGCTTTTGAAACGGAGCAGTTAATTGGAGGAAAAGGCAGTGACGTTGATGGCAGCAGGCAAGGTGATTTCCCCGGGATTCCCAGATTGCAAACGCGACAAGATGGCGGCCGAACGATGCTTGTTTAATGAATTAGCCTCCGTTCGCTTGAACCAAGCGCTATTTTCAACAAACAGAAGCAATTTCACGTTAGTTTTGACGACGTAAAAACACTAATTAAGGTATAAATATATATTATGATTAAGCCTACTGCAAGAATTACTGCCTGCATAGAATGATTTATACCAAATCAACGTTGATCGTTCATAGGGATTTTATTTTTATTTTTTATTTTATTATTTACGGTACAGTACCATTTTAGTTTAATCAATTAAACAATTTATTATCAAAATAGTTTAATCGAAATCAATTACTTAACTGAACGGCAATCTTGAAAATATGAATATAGGTAAATAATACCACTTTTGCCCGTAATTTTCCCCTTGCATGCAGTACGGCTGGTTTATTAACATTAATCGGATTATCCGAACTACCCTTGGTCCCAATTAGTTTGGATAATCGAGGTTTTACTGTATAAGGTACTGGATCCCAGGTGCCGATGGGGCGTGGATATTCATCAGCTTGAAGTATTCTTTTAAGTGTGCCTGAATATCTAAGGACGCAAGCTCTTTTAGGTACCTGTCTCTAGTTGATTTTGAGACAATTAAGGTTTCCGCTTACTCCCCATCAGTCTTGTGTTGTTGAGATTGGCGTCTCGCACCACCACATGGACACAATTTTAAAAATGTCACATCGCTTACTTTGAAAATTCGAATCCATGTTTACGTTTTGTACGCTTTAGATTTAAAAGTAAAGGATATTTACCGTTCCAATATCCTTGTAAATATTCGACAGTCAGGTTTTGTTTGGATTTGGAGTGGCTCAGAACGACTGTCTTGATCAGGCGACCACATCACCGCTTACTTCGTCGTGATCGTTCGTTGGAATGCGATGCGAGGCCATAGCTTCCGTAACTTGCAGGCCAGTACACCACTTCTCCCGCAGCAACTTATTAAACTCTCCTCTCAGCAAGAACTGAATGTTTGGGTTTGAAAGAGTGTTTCCACATGTGGTTAACTTGTCTAAGAAGGACTAGTCGGAGGCTGAGTTGAGTGTCCTGGACCTTGACCCAAGTCTGTACCAAAGCCTGCTGCTGCTAACGAACACAATAGGGCCAATTTCATTGCTGATGTGCAGTCACTTCTTGATGGATTCACATGATCCAGATTCGAGGATTAGGTTGTAGCAAATTGCTATTGAGAGACCACCTTTAGGGAAAGCTAACCTAACCCGTGAGCAAGCAGAAGCACTGAGAAAGTTGAGGATGAGAGATGACATCACCATCTGTCGAGCCGAAAAGGCCAATTTAACGGTAGTAGTCGATAAACCTTTGGATGACACGCAAGTGCTACATGACATTTGCTCATCCGGAATGTACGAGGAGACAGAAAAAACACTGGGAAATAGGCCCAGTGGCGACCTACTGCTTAGCCTCAAACGGTTGGTAAAGGAAGGCCATCTTAACCTTTTAAGCAGTACTGTATGAACGTATCTGTACGTCCAAAAAAAAATCATCCCAAATGCAGTAACAACGTATATATACGTCCAAGCTTTGAAGGGAAACTGCGGGTCGAAAAACACAATTTTCGGCCAAAATATCGAAATGAGGAGCTGAAATTTGCTACCTGACGTATTATGCGTCGGTTTCTGTAAAAAAAAAAAAGTTAACAATGTCTATAATTTTACAAAAACCACTTTAGTTGAGTGTAGACTCACCAAAAACTGCAAAAATGCCGTTCTCATTCTTTTTTACCTAAGTTAGAAAGCAGAAAATTGGTCATTTTTTATCAGCGGTAGCGGTCGAACCATTTGCGTGGGCGCCGCCATCTTGGATTCGTTGGAAAGCTGGAATTCCTCTCTATCCAGGCCTCTGAACGTATTTTCTCGGTGGTCAGTCAGTCGGATTGTAGTAGGCCGTTTCTGGCGGTTTCAAGCCGACTTTCCAAAGCATTTGAAGAAGGTTTTCCCTCATTGGCCGGTTAGCACCACGTGACCGATTTGGCGCGATTTCAACATAGCCGCCGCCACACATGAGTACTTGTGTTTTAGTTCGTTGTTGGAAATCACAAAAAGGATGATGTTTCACAGCATTAAAAAATTAAAACAGCAGCCACATTGCAAAGCTAAAATGGAAAAGGAGCCTATAAACCTTCACACTATCGCTTATCAGGTGGGAACAACGATTTTTAGCCTAACTAAACGCCGACTTTCGGATGCGTTTTGTCAACGCAGCGATTTTCAATTTAGTTCATTACCGCCCGTAATTTTTTTTAAAATGGTTCTCGGAAACTATTAAAGCCATTTATCTGATTTTTTTCTGTGTACCTTAATGAATATCTGTTGCGTGCGTGTAGTAAGTTTGAAATAATTGTGTCCAATAGTTTACGCAAGAATAAATATTTTGTTAGTGTCTCACTGCATAGGTGACGAAAAAAAAACCTAACTCACTCCATGAGCGACGACAATTTTTTTTAACTCGCTGCTGAAAAGGTTGAGAAAACCGAGTTGGAAGACCTAAAACCTTGACTCCCACAAAAGCTTCCACACATTTTTGCACAAATCAAGATGCATAAAGAAGGTTCACCTTTGAGGTTAATTACTTCGGCAAGAGGAGGCCCGGGGCAAAAGTTAGATAGGCTGGTGGCAGATCGGCTTAAAACAGTATGTCGTGTCTTCCTGTAGGATAATGAAAATTACTAATCTGCTACTAGAAGTTGAAAATATCCAAGGTCGAAGAAGATGAAATTCTGGTGTCGTATGAGGAGGAAAAACTTTTTTCGAGCCTTACGCATCGACTCATTTAAGAATGCTAGCCCTCTCAGCCAAGAATGGTGGAGTTCCTGATGAAGTTTACGAGAAAGACAGGACATTACTTAAGGCACTCCTTGCACACATTTACGTGGAATATGAAGGAGTTACGTTTTGGCAAAATAAGGGTGCCCCGATGGGGTACTCGTGCTCACCTGTGGTCGCTGAAATGGTGCTCCAGCACCTTTATAATTAAATCCTTTCCTGAAATGAAGCTATGGAGGAGGTTTGTGGATGACGCTATTTCCATACAGAAGAAAAAGCAGTCCGCCAATGTGCAACGGGTTCTGAATGCATGGACCGAGGATATTAGCTTCACGTATGAAGAAGTTGGCAACAAACTACCGTTTTTGGATGTCGTACTGAAGAGAGCGGTAGGATTGTTTACCAGCCTTACCGAAAACCGACAACAAGTCGGGGTATCCCCTAAAACTCAGGGCACCCGGTAGGTCAATTAAAAGCAATAGCCTAGAATGAGTTCATCAGGATGGTGCAAAACTCGGCTCGCCTAGATGTAGCAAGGAAGGCTATCCACCCGGGTGCCTAAACCAAATGATTAGTCGAGCAGTAGGCAGACCACCGACGCAAGATATGGATACGGAGGATGGACCAAGAGTGGCAGTTACGCATTTGGAAGGCATTACGGACAAAGTTCAAGGTGTACTTAGGAAAAATAGTTTTACATCATATGTCAAGAACGCTAAGGGCCTGAAGGATCACCTGATGAAAAAGCATGCCTATCCTGATGCCATAACAATGAAACGAAGTGAAGCCAGTGAGCAAGAAGATGAAGCCCTGAAGCACATTAAGAACACCCGTGAAGGCGTTTACAGAGTTTCATGTGGGGATTGTGATGCCGTTTATGTGGGAGAGACAAGAAAAGGTATATGCACGAGGGTCAACCTGCACATGGCAGACACCAGGAATGAAGTTGTAACGAAGGGCATAGCAGTCCACCACATGGAAACTCTACACCAAATCAACTGGGAAGGCACTGTGACACTCCTTAAGTCCAACTCTAACAATGATATGCATCTGAGAAGCCTAGAATCCCTGGCTTCAACACCATAGTCGAGAGAAGGCTGTGCTGATGAATATGCAGGGACCTTCAAACCCAAACATTCAGTTCCTGCTAAGAGGAAAGTTTAATAAGTTGCTGCGGAAGAAGTGGTGTACTTGCCTGCAAGTTACGGAGGCTTTGGCCTCGCGCCGCATTCCAACGAACAAGACGAAGTAAGCGGTGATGTGGTAGCCTGATGAAGACAGTCGTTCTGAGCCCCTCCAACTCCAGAAAAACCTGACTGTCGAAAATTTGCAAGGCTATTGGAACGGTAAATATCCTTTACTTTGAAATGTAAGAATACAATACGTAAACATGACACATGGACACACAACCCAAGATCGATTAAACAAACCTTACATGCGCCCGGAGGACGATGCTAGATGGACGGCCCCAGAAGATGGGCGGCCTGGCACCAATCCTGTCGCACTTTTCGTAGCATTACGAGAGGTAATTGTCTCAACTCAACTAGAGACAGGCATTTAACACTCAAGGGACTATGCCCGTAATAATACGGGCATGTGAAACTCAAAGGACTATGCCCGCATTAATGCGGGCAGACTTTCAACTATGCAGTGAAATCAGCCCGTACTACTACGGGCTTCGTTTTAGGTTGCTTTCGAAGCTATGACTCTTGGCCTTGATTGGTGCTGCCATCTGGTGGCAACTTTTGACACTAAAAGTACGAAATGCTTAGATTCCAAATGCGGCCAAATCGAATTGCAAAAATGGCACCATGTTCTTCTAACAGCAACTTTTTTTTTTCAAAAAAAAGGGGTACGATTGATTTTAATTTGCATAATCTGCAAAATAGCCACATACAATTGATTTAGTTGAATGGAAAGGTCGTACTACCACGGTTGATTTTAAAAAAACTGCATTCGTTTTGAATATTATGTTTATCTCTGGTGAATTTTCCAAAATGGCCTTTTTTCGTCAGTCCCTTAAGTGTTAAGAGAGCCTATGTCCTTACCTATTTAGGGGCACATAAAAGAACTTAGTGCTGATGAATTTCCAGTCCCCGTCGGCAGCTGCAATCCAGTACCTTGTAAGAGAAGACTTCCACAATCGACTCACGAGCAGATGGAGTCGGCTCGATAAATATCTGAGTCTCCAGCGACCACCAGTTCGCAACAAAAGCAACAACATCTTCAAAAGATGCACGATGAAAAAAGTTGAAAAAGTGATACTACATCAACGTCAGAATATAAAAAATTTGTGGAGTTTGTATAGAATTTCCGTAGTTTGATATTGATCATATATAAGATATATAAAGATATAAGATTTGAATAATCCTGTAAGGGGCGATAATGAAAATGCAACATGCTGCTTACAATGTGTGTAAAGCTGACCGTTACCGCCATTTCGATCTGATACAGATACCAATATGTATAGTGATAATCTGTACATTCACCGCTATTGTGTCTATCGCTTTAGATACTTATGATTATTGTGATATTAACACCACCTTAGCTACCGAATTGCACAATATCTTAATTAGTTTGGGGGCCTATTTCAACTTTCAGCTAAATGTGTAATGAATGAATATGTGCAAGTTGTGCAAATTATTATTATTTACTGCATTTCGTACGACATACATGCAAATAAGGAAAACAAAAGAAAACTGCTAAAAAATGCACAAGAAATTTGTAACCTTTTAGTAACCTCTACACATTTGGCCATACAGATTTAGAATCCAATGCGTCGGTAATAATCTGTAAGGCTGTACCGAGCACATTTTTTCATGCCGAGCTAATCTCGAGCAGAACCAAACACCTTTGTCAATCAGCACTTGCTAAATGCCATGCAGGCTTTCAGAAACAACAAATCTTTTCACTACAACAGCCTGCTGTTGGCAAAATAGTGCTGCGTTTACCAAGTGTTACTGTTCGAAAAAGCATAAAACAAGTATAGTTAATCTGCACGAATTGCCTGCAAATTTAGTTCAGCAGGAACCATGCATCAATCGTAATTATCGTAACTGAACAATCGCCAGAATGAAGCTCGCGTTCAAGGACTAGATGCGAGTCGTGCCGCTCGGCTCGGTTAAATGAACGTAATTGCTCGGTATACCGAGCATTGCCGATCATGCTCTGCTCGGCAAGAATGGGTTCGGCAGCTCGGAATCGGTGCAGCCATAATAATATGTGATAATTGTTTGGCACAAAAAAAGGTTATGCATTTAGACAATCACACGGGTCATAATCATGATAAAATTGTAGTACTGAAATATCGCCCGTCACTATCGCCGTTACTTTGGAAAAAACAAATGATAGCCTGAGTGACGACCTTGCCACTTTTGGCAGAAAATGTCCCAAGGACCAAACTTATTTTTTATTACCAATACAGATTTTTGAGATCGGACTCTGTGTAAGTTAAAACCAGCTTCATGTGTGAATAGTTAGATATCCTTTTAATGTTTTTCAAATATTCATTCATTTTAGGTAATGAAACAGACTCCTGAAGATAAGAAAATTGAGAAGTTACTCAAGAAAACTTCTCGAGAGATTTACAAGTTACGCAAGAGTAGAAAACAGCAACCGGACGTTACTTCTTTCAGGTAACTTGAATAAGTTTAAAAGGATGTTCCACTACTTTCCCTAAATCCAATAAGGTTCTCATGGAAAAATACTAAACAGCAATATTTCGGGTCTGCTTACGACCCATCGTATACTTTACGTATAGCCAATGTAACAAAAACAAAATCAGACTTGAACTTGATGACAATGAACTCAGGCCAATTGCGAACTCTGTGGTTGTGTGGCCAATTGTTTTACCAATTTAAATGTTTAAGGAATATTGGTAAAAATGGTGTCAAATAGCCTTATGGGGAAGGCTTCCAACTTACATTGGCTTCCATTTCTTTCTTTTAATTTGCAAGCCCGAAACTGCAATTCGTCGTATAATTTAAGCCGCCTTCAGTGCAGTACATTAAATGGCATAACTCTGACTTCAGTTTTCCAGTCTTCCTTAGTTTACATCTGTGATCGTTTTCCTACAGCCGTGTTTTTCTTTTTTATGTTTAGAGAAAAGATGGCATTCTTCACACGTGTCAACCTTCACATCCCTGCGCTTCCACCCGAGTCGGACTGTGAAGATGAAGTTGCAGAAGCCAAATCTAATAGCAAGAGTCGCCCTGCTGCAGACAAGAGTCACAAAATGCCCCAGCGTGCAGATTTGAGGCCGAAACCCTCAACTGACAAGGTTCCAACCATTTCTTCAGTGCCTTCTCAAGAGGAAGGAGTTTCACAACTGGCAGCAGCAACAACTCCTCCTCCTCTTCCGTCTTTGGTAGACTCATCAATCCAAAAATCGCCTAGCGGTGATGCCGATCCGCAACCCAAGTTTGATTACGTTGTGGATCGGGAGCTTGGGGTGCAGGTGTGAAGCAGACTTATACAGAGCTTTATGCTTATCTTTACTTCTGGTTTTGTATAGAACAGAAAGGAAACAAAACAAGAGACGTCTTTCTCTCGTTCTGTCTCACGATGCCAGACAGTTGAGGGATGCCTACGACGACCAGGTGGTCGCAGGCCGAGTCTGGCTGCGACATGTGGTGTGATTGCAGAGCTGGTAGCAGGAAGCTTCGTTGACGCCACGTGGTGTGGTACGGAACGAAAAGCTGCAGCTTCACGCCCCACCGTGTTAGGGCAGCTGCAGTGTGCGGGCACCTGCAGTCGGCGAGTGCGTGTTACACTGGAATTGTAAGTTTTATTCCGAAGGTAACAAATTGATGATACGGGAAGCTGTGACGGGATTATTTTCAAAGCAGAGCTTAGTGCCTTCCACGTGCCTTGTTCTTCCCATTGTAACACTGCTGTATATCGGCAATTAACCTTGGCTCCATTTGCTTCTTTTAGACTAGGGGAGGAATTCAGAAATGACCCTAGTTTACGAGCTAAAGGCATTTTTTAGTAGGAGCAGTTACTTTTTTTTTTCTAAACAAGAAGCGTACGAAGAAGCAAGATTGAAACGTTACCAAGTTTTCTTTGCAATTTTAAGACTGGAAATGAGCTGCCACCGTGTGAGGTGAGAGGTTTTCTAATATTTTTTATTTGTTGGCTTGTACCAACCTGTTTTTCGTTTTCTTTACACCAAATAAAAGGATTTGAAACGTTCGACCTTTTCTTACAGAATAACTATTTCGGTATTTTTTATTGGTTTAATAACAGATTTAACTAAGACAAAAAAACACGCATTTGGTCATCGTACAATTTCGCTACAAACTTAAATAACCCTTCTATTTCAGTCCCATTAAAGTGGAGTAGTGGATATATGTAAGTATATGGGTAACATACGTTATTTCTTAAAAGAATAGTGTATATAGTTGTAAAGCAAAAACAAAGGCCTGATTGTTCGTTTTCGGAAACCAACAGACTTTACTCCTGTTATATATTACTAGTGGAAAGCCGAAACTTTCAGCGGCAGCAATAATCCCATTCAACAACCAACTTTGACGTGAGGCCGCTCCTACTGGAAAATTGTCGAGTTAACGTCCTTTTCAACTGCTAAGATTATCTTTAGATCGAGGGACAATTTCGCTAGGAAATACCTAGGATCTTTTGCGTGCCACAATCGACAAGTGCACGAGTACATATTGGGGTTTGCCAGCCAACACTGCTACATTCCGCACCACCAGGTATAGTCTGTACGATATACGGAAATTGCAGTCAATTGTAATCCAGTTTTGAAGGCATGATTTAAAGCCTATTAACATTTCTTACTATCTGTAAAAACTTCCCTTTATTTAATGCTCAAATGCCGACTACAAAGGTCGCAACGTCGTCTTTTCTCCAAGGATGCTTAAATTTATTTACCATAAATAGAGGTGATCCTCTGGTGTTGATTACAGTGAGATTTAGGACTACTGTGCATTTTAAATGCCTTGTTCACTGAATATTTGGTTTTAAGTGAACACACAGATTTCACCAGTCGTTTTGCTCTCCAACTTCCCTCTGTGTACAGACTTTCCACGCAACGGATTCGTCGAAGAATTGTTAACAGCTTCCACATTCACGGAAGGGAGACTGTCTGAATTTAATAATTAAAGCCTACCTTAGTCACCTGCTGACGTCAAAAATATGGCCTTACTTCTTTGCTGATTGGCCACTTGTTGCTACCACATGGGAATGGTTGCCGGATTGAATGGGAATGCCTCCTCTCTTCCATCCGGTTAGTGAGAAGCTAATACTAGAGTCTGGATGGATGTTCGTTCAGTAGTCCAGCAACGAGGCTTGCAACTGATTGAGTACATACATCTGTGGAGCAATTACCTAGATCGTTGCCCTTGCCGAAACCATTTTGTGTAAAACTATGGTCCCCCCCATTATAATAGATCTGTCGCCACGTGTCGGTTGATTATACTGTATCTGTTACCTCCAGTAGCAGTCTGCCAACCTACTTGGTCGTCCTCTTGTGTCTCACTGGGATTTTTTTTTTTTTGGGGGGGGGGGGAGCCTGCAGCAATGGCCACGTTATTTACCAGTGACCCTAGTTTGATGGTTAGCAGGTACTACTCCCTGTTTGACAACTTCCCTGTTGTCTTCATCAGGCCTCCAAAGGTGCCACTTTTATATTCAACCAGAACAAACAGCAGACGATGTGATCGGAAGCTAAACAAATCTTTGGATGTTGACGACGACAACAGGGAGTTGTCAAAAATTTGCCAGACAGTGTGAGAGTCTTGGATGTGAAAATGAGCGTTATTTGAATTGATTTTAATTTGGTTCTCATCTAGTTTCACAGTATGACCTTAACAATGTTTTTTCTGATAAAGGATTGTGTTTCACTTACGGTTTCATTGATAGTCGGCCCCATGTTTTCGCTGCCACTTCCGGTTTGTTTGTGCACGGTGCAGGCATACGCTTGCATTCGTCGTGGGCTACAAGCATTTCAAGGACTTTGTTCGTGTTTTGAGCCCGTGGCAAACTTTGCGATGGCTCGCCACAAAGTTCAGGAACATCTGTGGAATCGTAGACGTCATTTCATGATCAGTTGTGATGTTTGCATCATGTCACCGATTTCAGTATATTGACCTGGTTCCCGAATAGCTTATGTCTTGCCAGCTCAGGTCAGCCGCTGAATGAATCCACCGGATCAAACATTGAATTTAATTTTTGCCTTCTTCGTCGTTAGTAAAAAAAATGTCCGACCATTTCAGTCTGTTGCTTCATACGTGCAGCGGTGGTGTTCTGGCTGTCATCCTAATTCCATGTGCAGGGCTGTTGATGCAAGTTCATTGAATGAAAGCTCTTTTGCTAAACCAATTTCCTCAGGCTTGTAAAAGCTTGACGCCAGGTCAACTAATGGAGCGAAGAATCGAGCTGTTTTTTTTGTCCCTTATCTATTCCCTTATTAGTGGTCATCGTGGCTGAGTTGTGAGAGAGCTCAGCCTGGTTGCTGGAGGTTTGCGGATCTGGTCGAACCCCTGGAAAGGGGACCTTGGCAAAGTCCCCGCCAGGACTGCCGGCCAGGGTAGTGTGAGAGGCTACCATGCTCCTTCAGCGGCTATGGGAACTATTCTGGCAATTCTGGACAATCTTTCGGCCCCTACGATGATCGGAGGTTTCCCGGATCGAATCCCCGGGTTGGCACCTCCCTTTACCAGATATTTCTTCTTCTCTAAAAGTCTGGTAATGTTCAAAATTGAGCCGGTTCAGCCATACAAGCATTAAGTTGCTTCGGCTGACTTAAGGCTCAAAGAAATAAAAAAAAAAAAATTCTTTATTTAAAAAAAAAACATCGATGTTACCCACAGACTTGCGTATATATTACTCTACTTCTTTGGGATCAAGATTGACGTGCTATATACCAATAATGCTCTGTACTACAGGAACTTGTGCAGGCGTCACAACGATTGGCGTAAGCATTGGAGCTTTATTTATCATTCTCGCGAAATTGTACGATGAGCAAATGCAGGTTTTGTATCTTTTAAGTTAAATCGGTCAGTAACCCATTAGAAATTTCAAAATAGTGATTTTGTAATGCAGGATAGTACGTTTCAAATCCTCTTATTTGGTATAAAGAAAAAAAGGTTGGTAAAAGGCTAAAAGCCAAGAAGATAAAAATATTAGCAAGCCAGTAACTGACGCCTTTTTTCCCGAGCTGGCAGCTCATTTCCAGTCTTGAAATTACGAAGAAAATTTAGATGTTTATATCTTGCTTCTTCACACGCTTCTTGTTAAGAAAAAAATAGTTACCGCTTCTATTAAAAAATGCCACGACTCGTTGCATTTTCTGATTTTACTCCTAGTCTATTTTGTGTTACTTGCGATGTCCCTGACGCGCACACAAAATATTGCCGTTAAACTTTACGAAGGTATTGAGTGACTCATGTGCCTACAGTATTTTTGTAAAATGTTACAGTATAGAGATTAAAAGGATGGGAATATATTCTTGTAGCCATATTACGACTACTCCGATTTGTTACACTGTCGAACGTTTTGAATGTACCTTAAACTAGCTTACGTGCGCTGCGCTGTGCAGCAAATCAAGCTATTGCCATTTATATCTCAGCCTACCAATAATAATATTGTTGCGAGTTGAGATGCCTGAATAACGAGATTGGTCCTAACCCACCTATTTTTTAGAAATGCTCAAGGTTTGTAACGTGCATCAACAGTTGTTGCAACTCGACTGGTTGCAACAACTTTAACGTTAACCTAGAATCGTGTTTCATAAGGGTCACACTGTTTATAGACGATTTTTTTAATGACTGTTATAGGAGCATTTTTTTATAATGTTATTAACTATTAAAAAAAAATTTAAAAAGATGTAAGCACTGTTGAATTATAGAAATTGTGCTTTGAGGTATGTGATATACTTAACTTATTTATATGGGAAAGTGGTATCTTAAAAAAATTATAACAATAATAAAAAAAAATATACAAAAAAGCAACGAATTTTTAACTAACATTGCATTTTGCAAAAAAACAAATGTATTAATAGTAAGTTTAAAGGTTTTTACAATGGTTTGTGTGAATGAAAAATATACCATAAAAATGGAGTGTGATGGTTTTTCATCGGCCAGGAGGACTGGCTTTCATTTGGCATTTCGTGTTGACATGTATTCCATTTGATGAGGTTTGTACAAGTGAGTTGTATGTGTTAAAACAAGCTGCATTTTAGTGTTAACACCATAACGCATACGACTTGGAATATTTTTAGAAGACATTGTACTCAGTTTTGTATGATACCCAAACTACGTTATTAAAAACGATCTGCTGAAACATTTGTTGAATTACTTAGTTACGGTACAATATTTTTAATTTTGGAAAAAAACAGGTTTTCATATTGTCTTCACGGTAGACGCACCCACCGAGTAAATGACGGCACATCCTGTTTGGAGGCTCGCATCGGAAAGGCAAAAAGACTTCCAGTTGGTTGAGTCAGGCCGCATTGCTGTGCGTTAACAGGCACGTGTTTCACATTGTTGAGTGCTTATGTTAAAAGTATGGAAGCTGTAGATCAAACGAAGTACTTAAATGAGTTATCCCGTGATGAACTTGGCTTGCCAGGCCCGTATGATGAGTGAAATTTACGATGGCTTGCGACCAATGGCAAGAAATGAATTTTTATTTCTCTATGCCGGGCGTTCAAGAACTATAGAGTTTGGGAGCTTATATATTTTTTTTAAAGTTCGTAACGTTATTTGGCACTTAAATAACATTTGTAATGTTGCACTACTTAATCCTGAAATTTCCCCAAGCCAATGAGACCAGTGCCAGGACCCATGACTGACAGCCAAACCAAACCAGGGAAAGTGATGACTGGCCAGTGCTCATGTATGATAGATAGTTTCGTGGTTAAAAAATATTTCAAGAAAATGGAAATCTCCAGACACGACTAGACATTTAACATGTATTTCTTCCCCCTCACCCATAGCATTTTTTTCTGGCATAATTCGGTAGCCTGATGTCTATTGAACATTTCTGCATACTTATTTTTACGATTTTCCTCTAACATCAAAAAAATAAATGTTGACTGCAGAGTGCATAGGCTTCCAAACTTGGAAATTGAGCCTCTCCTGCTCTACTATACTATTTATACAAATGTACTGGAAAAGTTAAAAAAAAAAAAAACTGCAATATTCTATGTGCTCAAAGTGATTTAAGTGTACTAGATGCTGTTTTGGTTTATAGCAGTGGCCATTCATCAAAAAAACTAGTGCTGAAAATATTGGGATGTGCTGTTGGCAAGCTGTGAAGATGTTCTAAAAAGGAACGATAAGCAATGCATCTCACGTAGCTCACGAAGGCTAAAATGAGACTTAAAAGGAAACGCATTAGACATGTAATAAAGGGGTATGAACCGTCTCAGGATAAATTTTATGTTCCTGGAGATACGGAGACGCCTGCAAGTGTGTGTTTTTCACACATGTTTGACATTCTTCTGACATAAGTAAGGCTGTACCGATCAGCCACAAATTGATTGGTGTACCGAACCGATCGCTACCAATTTTTAACATTTTTTTTTTCTGACTTGCACAAACTTTTAGGCTAATAAATTTGCAGGCTAATGCAAACATTGGAGTACCTTTTTTTTACCCAAATAAAAGCAAATATTTGTCCGTTATTGATCTTAGCCTACACAATGTAAAACATGTAGGCCTAGGTAAATTAAAACAAAAGGTAACAAAACATGTGGTGAAACAGAATTTATTTATTGTCAAGGGCCTGGCAAATATCGAAAGTCTGTAGGTTTTTGTTCGCCGAACCGATTTTTGCCGATCAGCATAAAATTTGCCAAAACCTGTTTGGTACAGCCTTATAAATAAGTTTCTCAACTTTGAGTGCATTTTTACTACATTTCGTTTTTCTGCAGTGCGCTGCAATACTTGATGTACTTTTTCTCGTAAACTACTTGTCTGATTTTCACAATTTTTGTTTTGTTTTGCTCAGTAGACCTGTGGGAGTAATCTGAAACTCTGAAATTTAATAATATATAGAGTATTCAGCTTGAAAAATCGTTAAAAAAGAAGAAAATGTGGTTTTTTAATAAAAAATTTTGAAAACATAAAAAATTGCAGCCAGTATTTTTTAAACATATTTTTCTGAGTTTCAGCATGTAGCCTCATACATTGGCTCTTCAAAAAGTCCAACCGAACATTGCTACGACATTTCAGTCCAGAGAAAAGGTACATACACAAAGCAATGTTTTATTTTTAACAATTTTTTTAAATAAAAGTTTGGCTCCAAATTAAAAATTGCTATGCTCGTTTTGAAGGTCGTATCAAGTGCCTACCCACATGCAAATTTTCAGAACGATAGTTCAAATAGAACCGTAGGAAAAACTCTCCTAAGTTTATCCTCATACCACCTTAACAAAAATATTAAAAAAAAAAAAAGTGTTTCAAATGAATTTACGAACAAAAGCTACGATAAAAAACAAAAGCCACGGAAAAATAATGCTACCATAAAAAAGAAAAGGTCTGGAAATGACAGCCAAAGTTGAGTCTCGAATAAAAAAGTCAAGGGTAAAATACGTCCAGGGGAAATAAAACCTGAGAAACTAAAAGCCATGAAAGAGCTAGGAAAACTACCAAAGTTAAGTCTCGAATATAAACGTCGAAGGGAAAAAACCTGAGAAAGTAAAAGGCATGGAAAAGAAAAGGCTAGAAAAATGACCAAAGTTTAAAAAAAAAAACTGCTAAAAAAGTCAAGGCTGAAATCAAAACCAACAGAACAAAAAAGCCTTAGAAAATATTTGTAGAAAAAAGGTAAAAAAAAGCCTGGTGAAACTGTTTCATGCTTGCTGAAATTCGAGCCAAAGCAACTGACCTAACCTAACTATAACCTAACCTGTAATTAAAAAAAAAAAAGCCAAGGAGGGGGAAAAGGTTGAGATCGCAAAAGCCATGGGAAAGGACTCCTATAAAAATGGCCAAAGTTAAATAAATCCTGAATAAAATAGTCAAGGCTTAATTCAAAGTCAAGGGGTAAAAATGCGTGAGAAAATAAAAGGATGGGAAAAAAAGCCTGTTGAGATTCGAGCCACATTTATTTTTCCTTTGGCTATTTTTTTTCCACAGCCTTTTTTTCTATGCTGTTTTTTCCTTTGACTTTTTTCCCATGGCTTATTTTCTGCAGTATTGTTTTTTTTTTTTCCGTATTTTTTTTTTCGGGCTCGTATTTTTTTTCCTTCAACCGCATATTCGTACGGTTGAGAATTTACAAATAGTTAAGAACGCTGAAAAAAAAAGGTTAACGCAGCAGAAAATAAATAATTAACATGGAACAAATTTGAGTTAAAAACTTCCATAATTTTGGAAAGCGAGTTTCTATGTGCCATGACATTACCTAAGTTTTAGCATTCTCCTCCATGTCCTGTGCGTTCTAGAGATTGAAGTTCTATTGTCGTCCGGTGCTGCTCCCCACCGCGCATGCGTGGCCTCATTTATATGAACTCAGACGAAGATCCGTTCTTCATCTTTCTTTCTCTAGCCCTCGACCTGGACGGTTGTTCCCCTGTGCAAAGTCTCTTTGTTGGATCCCTCCGATCATTGGATGCCTAGACCGAAAAGTGTGCCATGGGATCCCTTCTAGGATCTTGCAGGGTCTTCTTCATCCCCTCCGATCACCATCTAGGATGAACCACCTCTTCCGGACTTGTCGGCGGCCAGCGCCTTTGTGCGGTCGCCTCAGCCGGTATTTAGGTCTCGACCGTGTCCACCTGTGGACCTTCTTCCTCCAAGTTACCGGCTGCCTCCGGTCGTGCTGTCAATACTTTGTCCACCTTGCCTGTCCAGTGTGCACAGGTGGACCCAGCTCAAGACTTAACGGTCTCTCCAGGAAGACTTCCGTAAAGCCAAGGAACGGTATTGCCACCTGAAACTCCCAAGTTAAGGGCCGGTGTGCTAGACAGAAGCATCCGGCCCCTTCGGCGGACGAATCCATCAACCTATCTTCTCGGTTCTCTCGACATCTTCACAGTCGCTGCCACAGGGCTCCGATTCCCAGCCTTTCTCAAAGGAACTAGTGCATGGACTCCGCTCGCTCTACGATCCTTCAGTCGCAAACACCCGGCTTCTCCTCCTCCCGCGTTTCCACGCCGGTTTACGGAGGACTGGGTGCAATCCACGGCGAAGATAATTTGTCTTGAGTTTCCTGACGCCACGAGCACCACCGGCCCACCCGCTCCTTCAAACTTCCCGCCATCTCCTCACTCACGCCGGCATCCTTCCTCGGCCGACTCAGATGCCTTCAGAGCGGACACCTGTGATCATACACAGCATCCTATTGATCTATCGGATTCTTGCTTTCACCATGCCCCACCGGACCAACCTGTCGATCCGGATCCTTCTGAAATACCACTTCCCGACTTGCTCAAGGCTGAGGAAACCGTAATACCGGACTGTTTTATCTATAAACCATCGCCACAGGATGCCGTACTATGTAAGAACCGCAGCATCTCGACCGGTCTCGACTTTGGTCTCCGGGACCAGCTTCGTCGTCAGATTCCTGTTCTCTGATTATCGACGATGTTATTAACCACTCTTCTTCGTGCTGGTGATCTCATCCTCGGCAACAGTGCTCCGCTTGAACTGGACAAAGCGCCTCCGCCTCCCCGAGTTGGTCGGGAATCCTTTTTCTTTCGCCCTTCCGGTGATGGAGCTGCCAATCCACGGAATTTCAACACCTACCCTTAATCGGAGTTCTTCGCTGCGGACGTCCGAATGGATTTTCGCATTTCCCCTTTACCTTCCTCGATGAGCTTCAGTGCCCACTTCGGCGTTAAGCGACAGTGATCAGCTTCTGTGCCTTGGCCTCCATGCAGCCTCCGTGCTGCCTCCCAAGCTGACGTCATCAATACAGCTGCCAACACCTTGCGCGAACGTCTCTCCGCAGATGTTTTCCCGGAGGAAACCAAACAATTGGCATTGGATAAGAAATAAAACACGTTACCACCATAGAAGCAGACAATTACGTAATGTTTCTTCAATTTTCGGGTAATTTTCGGGAGCGGCATGAGTGGTCGGAGCGGCCATTGAATCCAACGCCCTGAGGCCAACGATTGAGGCCAACGATCACCGAACATGTGACGGTTTTGTTTCCAATGTTTTACAGTTGCACTCCTGATGAAGGGGAACGGTTTTTCCCCCAAAAATTGAGAAACATTACATAATTGTCTGCTTCTATGGTGGTAACGTGTTACCACTGTCAATGCCGGTTACCAGTATTTCAACAAACTATTGGCCTTCTTATTCAACCAGGTCTTCCGAAAGACCTGTTTCACCACTTTCCACTCGATGAACTGGTTCACACGAACTCTCTTCAACTCCTGTCTTGCTACGTGACATCGTCCTCAACACCGCTCCGAATCTTCGTGATTCCACCAGACACGTCCTCAGGAATCAGCCAATCCATGAATCAGATACCCTCTCCGTGGACTCATTCCGAAGCTTGCCCCTCACCTAGACATCACGCGCAAGCCGAAGCCCTACACGTCTAAAGGACAATGACGACAACGATCAACGGCAGAACCCAAAGACGACTGGTGCACCGTCTCCCGTTTGGATACCCGGCCTCTTCCGTCCCCCCTCCTCTCGCCGTACTCAGTCACCCTTTCAGAACAAGGGACTGTGGCACGGACGTGGTCATCCCTACGGCCGCAGTGCGACACCAGACCCTCGCGACCACCGCTCTCCCAAGTCCCGCCAACGGCCACGATCCTCCCGTTGACAATTATCGATTGACAATGCCGGTGGGCGGTCCGCCTCCGTCACTTCTGATCAGCTTGGCACGAAATAACCACCAACCACACAATTCTTTCCATCATATCCCACGGAATCCTGCTATCCTTTCCCGGCCACCTCCACTGTGGAGTCGTCCTTGGTCCGGAGCAGTACCACCAGACCCTTTTCTCACCAAAGAGATTTCTTCCCTCCGGGACAAACACACCATTCAAGTCACAGCTGAGCCGAATAGCCTTAGTTTTTACAGCCAAATTTTCCTGTGCCTCAAGAAGACGGGGCGATCTTCGTTTCATTTTCAACCTTCGGCCACTGAATCGTTTCATCAGGAATCCGCATTTTCAGATGTCGACCGTGGACTCCGTTCGTCATTCACTTCTCCCGGGAGACTGAGCTGTCTCCATAGACTGAGCGGACCTCTACTTGCATATCCCTCTCCACGCTTCGGTTCGACACCTCATTTCCTGTACGACAGAGTATCTGAGTTTACCTGCGTGCAGTTTGGCCTAAACGCGGCTCCTCGAATTTTTACGCTCGTACTAAAATCAGTTCTCGCATGGCTGCATCAACACGGCATCCGGGTCGACGACTGGATCCTTACCCATCAAGAACGCAGCCACCTTCTCGCAAACAGGGATTCTACCCTCCGTCTTTTACACTATCTAGGCACAATTGGTGTTTGCAACGGCAAGTCGATCCAATCAATCCGTCTTTTGCCCACCATCTCGACTTCCTCTCCGGCCTCTTCAAGGAATGACTCCGCGGTTCCACCATTTTTATATACAGATCGGCATTAAACACTGTCTTCCGAGCAGGCGAGCATTCCGCTCTCCTGTATAACTTCTGTATCTCTGCCCTCCTCCGGTCCTTTGAAATGTAACGACCGGTAGTCCGACGCCTCTTCCCAGACTGGGGCCTTGCGATTGTACTCAACGCCCTGCTCGAATCCCCCGTACGAGCCGATGTCCTCTTGTCGCCTCAGTCATCTCACAAGGAAAGCAGTCTTCTTAGTCTCACTAGCTGTGTGCTTTCGCAGCAGCATAGTCCAAGCATTATCGGCGACCACCACCGACTGCTTCTTCTACACGAATTGCTCTGCGGTCACTCTTACTCCCCGGGCTTCCTTCCGGGCCAAGTCTTAGTATCCCTGTGACCGCACCAACCTCATTCGCATCCCGGCCCTCACCACAGTCACTGGTGACGAACCGGAACGATCCCTCTGCCCTGTCCGGACCATCCGCTACTACTTGACGAGGTCAAAACCACTACGACAAGGTCGCTCTCAGCTGATCATCCCCTTTGCCTCCGCTTCTGGGGAGACCCTGGCGCACATGATTGCTACATGGATTAAAACTGTTATCGTGGACGCCTACAAAGCTCTTGACATCGGCTGTGCCAACCGGGGTATCCGCATAACCGCTCACGAGCTGCTAGCTTTCTCAACCTCGTAGGCACATTACAGCAATATTCCCATGTCAGACACAATGGAAGCAGCCTCTTGGAAACATCCGACTGCCTTCACGTCCCACTATCTACGTGACATGTCGGCCCAAGCGGATGGACTGTACCGCATCGGCCTCTTCGTGGCCGCTAAGCGAGTACTTTAAAACTAACCCTATAAACGTTTAGGTCGCCCTCCATCTTTACCGACCTGGCGCGAAGAAATTTTTCGGGAGACCGGCGCGCTACTCTAGGGGGCTCCGTCAAGTGGCACCCACCGCCTTTGACGAAATCAGTGGGATGCTAAAACTTAGGTAATGTATGTTTCCCTGGCACATAGAAAGCCCAAAATACCAGTTGCAGCTGGTTGATTTTGGTTTCTATTGCCCTTATGAAAATATACATTACCTACGTCCCACCCTCCTCCCCTCTGTGTCGCCACTGGGCACTAAGAGGAACGAAAGATGAAGAACGGACCTTCATCTGAGTTTATATAAAGGAGGCCGCGCATGCGCGGTGGGTAGCAGCGCCAGACGATCATAGAACTTCAATCTCTAGAACGCACAGAACATGGAGAAGGAGAATGCTAAAACTTAGGTAATGAATATTTCCATAAGGCCAATAGAAACTAAAATCAACAGCTGTACCTGGTATTTTGGGCTTTTTTTCTATTGATGGTGAAAGGGGTGGGAGATGAGATGAATGACTTTAATTACCAAAACATTTATCTGAATTAAACATTTATCTCAACATTTATATTCTCAATCGTGGGTTCATGCACGTTTCTCTATCGATACTTGTAGCACCGTGCATCCACGAGAGAACCATGATGCACGCAGCCACTTACGAAGCAACGCGAAGGAGGCTTCTCTATAAGGCTAGGGCATGCAATCGTTGCCAATTGCGGCAGGTCTGCACAGGTTCGCACCGTCTGCCTCTTTCGTCCGGTAAGTCAGAACTATATAAAGCCAGACTTAACGAACGAACGGGATCAGAAGGCTCCCACACCTTCGGGTGTGCAGATGCAAGAAGCCAGACAACAGAACAAGATGTACAATTCGAGGACTCTAAGTGGCTGGAAAGAGGCACTCTCCAAAGGCTATAGAAGATTCGACCTGGTCTGGTGCATAACGCCTTGCAGAAGGGCATGCGAGGAGGGAGTACCGGAGACACCCCTGGTCGGCGGGTCGCCTGCTCACCGCGTCACATCAGGCCTTCTGTGGTTCAGAGTTCCAGGAAGAGAGACAGCCACGTGATATCCACACAAGCAGATGTCGGTTGTGTTGTGTTCATTTTGAATGTAACGATTTTATGGGAGGGTCAATAGTCAAGAACCCCTAATTTAACATTTTTTGACTGCAATGATTGGGCGTCTTCACAGGACACCATTTGCCATCGATATTATGATCATGCTGACAATACTGAACCTTAGGGCCGAGCGAGGTTGGGGGATCGCTCGTGAGTCTTTCTACGATGACGACTGGTTTCTCCATTCATTCTGATATTTAGAAGGCAGTTCCTTTATTCCCTGGCCCGTGTTTACCCCGTACATTTATCATTATCATTATGCGTGCTACTTTGATAATTTGGATGGTGTTCACCCCTGCCCGTTTTCGTCTTCGTCAGTCCCGGATGCTGTTAACGCAAATGTTCTGGAAGAACTGACATGAGAAAAGTAGTACTTTCTGTGAGGATGTCCTCCCCCTCACGATCCTAAGAAACGCCATTACTTCTTTCACGCTGTAGGCATCAAGGCCCCTGAAAGCCAGGTACAAGACATCCCTAAAGCAGATTTTCGTCCCCCACCTCTTCGATGGAACTTGATTACCAGCTCCCTACCTCGTTCCACCCCCCATCGTCAGGGAGTAGATGACTATCACTTTGTTCGGTAGAGGTTTCGGGATGGGTCACACATGGATCTAGCTTATTCCAGGTCCATGGCAGCACTTACGGTGTTCGTCACTTAGCTGTCTTAATCTAGGTCTGATTGTGTGTTGCACGGTTGTCTCCAAATAATGAAGAGGACCACATCATTTCAGGAAGACTCTCTTAACTGGGCCCCCAGGCCACGATGAACATGAATTTTCATCACCGGGTTGCATCCTCGAATTGGCTACCTACGACACCATAGGTCGTTTGCGTCTTTGTCAAAATTGTTCAATGGTCAGCTGCTGGCTGCAGTCGGCCCCTGACCTTCAAGAATGCAGATCCTTTTTGTCGAGTGCTATTTTGCGGCAATCCCGGTCTCTGCTACCTTGGTCCTCGGGTCGTGGAGGGGGTTGGAGTTCAAGAAGCCTTTTACTCTACATCCAAAACACAACCAACAATACATCTATGAGGAGCCAACATTTTTCTCACGAGGTCGTAGCGTATTCAACGCTCGCAGAGGTAGAGCTGCTTTCTGAGGTAAGGGAGGCAGGCACCACATGGCTGTGGGGTAGGCTCCGGCACCACGTGAAAATTAGGGGATGGATCACGTCGCATGCCTACATACTATCATTTTTTAAGAGTACATGTTTGCCTCCTTTCCTTCGCTGTCACTTGGCCCACTCTTACAAACTACTGGAAGAGGAGGTTCACCCCCTACTGGCCAAAAATGCCATTCGACTATTGCCTCCAGACATTTGTGTCTTCTACAGCCCCACACGCGTTAATATATGAATTATCCTTATTTTCAATCACCTTGTGCTCAATACCTTCATTTTAAAGGATCACTTTTAAATGGAAACCCTGGCATCCGTGGGTTCATCAAAGCGAATTTAAGCTTTCCATTGACTTGGAAGATGTTTCCTCCGCGTGCCACTACACCCCCTTCGTTTTCCATACTCTTCTGTTTCATCTCCAGGGATCACACTTATCACTTCACGGACATTCCCTTCGGTCTCTGAGCAGCACCCTACGTCCTTCACTTCAATTCTTTGTCCAATCATGGGTTTCCTTCATTGCCATCATATTCGCTCCCAGACCTATCCGCACAACTGTCTGCTCCACAGTGCCATTCCAAGGATTCTCCTCCACAATGCCATTCCAAGGAATCTCCTCCGAGACCTACGGTTCTGCCTCTGACCGTTCTCGAGCCTGGAACTGGGTGTCAACGGACCGAAATAAAGATACCTTCTAGCACAAGAAACCTTTCTATTTCTGGGAGCAGAATTCGACTTGTCCAACTTTCTAATTCATCTGTCGGCAGAGAGGGTGTCGAAGTTGGTCTCGTCCCTGGCCTCCCTTCATCAGTAAGCGTCGACGTCAGCCAGAGAACTGGAAGCTGTGATCGGAAAAATATGAATTCCTTGGCAACACTTGTGCCTTGGGTGATTGGAGGGTCAGTGCCTGGTTTTGGAATAACGAGCGGTTTCCTCAGACCTCCCGGATCTCGTCCTCTTTACAGATGCCTCGACACTGGAGTTGGGGGAGGGGGCAAGGTGCCCTCGTTGCGGCCCGTCACTTGCTTGTTGATTGTCACCAGCTGACGATTATCATTCGTCACAATGATAAATGTTAAATTTTTGCAGGAGGTACAGATGTTTGATAAGATCAAGATTTGGAGTTTGTGTAACGTTTCTGTAATGTGTGGCATAGTGGAACCCGGACCACTGCACTGTGACCGATGTTGGTGCTAATGACCTAGCTGTCGACACGCCATTAAACCTCAAACCTCCCTCCTTTGAGGTGTCTTGACCCAGACTACTTTTGCTATTTAGTGGTGTGCTGCGCCTACTTTATCTGTAAACAGAAGAGTATCCTGTGCCTAGCAGCAATCACACAACTGCACTGCAAGCCGTTTTTAGCAACAGAACAGAACAGCAAAACCGACGGCGCTGCATACAGTACCTTCCTAAACGACCAAACAGAGCGAACCAAACGCACCACTGTTGGTGACAGTTTGGCTCATTCCCTGCTAATATCCGTGTTGATGCGGCCTGATTGACGTCAACATCGTCAGCGATGAATCTGTTTCGTCAAACTGTTTCCTCGCCCATGCTCAAACCTCCACCCCAGCAAACCACCAACCTGAGATGGTTCGCACTTTGGCGTTGCTCTCGCTTGGTCACATCTATTAGCCAAACCTGGTCAAATCCAGTAGCCAGGTCTGATCGCGGTGAAGGTATGACGTATCGAATACTCTGCTGAGCTTGTTGAGCTGTATTGTAGTTTAGGAAGGTACTGAACGGCTGACGCAACATCACTGTGCACGCGCGACGTCATGTTTGGAGCCAAGCTGTCACTAACAGTGGTGCGTTGTGTTCGCTCTGTTCGGTGTTTAGGAAGGTACTGTTTGTTGTCGAGCTGGAGAGCCAAGTTAAAACCGAAGGTTTTTGCAATTTGACGGGCGCACTAGTTTTTTTTAACAAGAAAAAAAGGGTGATGCTGCTCCAAATTGTTAATGCCGGCATTTATTAGAACCAAGGTACTTATTCTTCGTGACCTAAGGGGTGTAGGAAGGGGGGGGGGTGCTTTAAGTACCTTGAAGCCGTGAACCAAACTCATTTCAATTAATTTTAGTGCCCAGAACGTTAGGTAACCATTTTCTTTTTTAACTACAGTAGCCTATAGTAAATGTCTACTTGTCAACTTTTATCAATTTTTTTCTTAACTCCGGGTCGTCTCCCCCCCCCCCCCCCCGAATGCGATGCAAAGTCGGAAAAAAATCCCAACAAAAGCACCCAGACGGAAAAATTGTGACTGCTATCCTCCCAGGTGTAGCATACATAGTATTCTTCTGACAACTAGGAAAATTCCATTAAACTCGTGCTGTGCCGCTTCATTCATTCATATTCCAACGGTTTTAAGACCGAGTTAGCGCGTTAAGAGCCACTCTCCATTCCGTACACGCAAACCTGCATGGACTACGGGACGGGCGGAGAAGGGCTATTTCAACGTAGCAGATGCATTTAACAATCACACTTCGACAAAAGTTATGACTTGCTCACGTCTGGAATTTTTAGCAGGGTCCAAGCGCCGACCGACCGGATGGTGGTCGAAGATTAGACTCGCTTCAAAATGATTTTTGACATTTTAAATGGCCTTTTGAAATTTTTAAGATAAATATTTTGATAACATGTAGAAAAAAAAATTGGTGCGTGCTAAATCAAAGGCTCGCGTCTCGCGGCCAGGGTGATGGAGAAGACCGAGCCCGTGGGCCCCTGGGAATTTCGAATTGAGCTTAGTTGTTGAAATATTCTATCCGATTAGAATTTCAGATTAAGTAGAAGTTAGTTCTGTGTCTTGTAAACCTCCGAAAATTCCGTCAAATGTCTCTAGCAACATGGAAAATGTGCCGGATTCCAGCAGGGCGGATCTGTTGGTGCACCCCCACAACTCCCCTAGCCAGAAAGGAAGCCCAACACCGAGTTTGCACCAATACCGGGGATTCCTCTCACCGCGTCTGAAATCATAACCCCCATGCTCGAAGTGGGAATAAATAAGCACAGGTATAGTAGGGGCGCATCGAAGATGGAAGGAGGGGGGGGGGGG
>JAHWFP010107437.1:5643-20451 GCA_023313725.1 Lithobius niger
GGCTCAGTGGTAGGACTTCGGCTTTCGTTTCAAAGTCGTAGGTTCGATTTTCCGCTCAGGCAGTCTGACATTTAAGTCCAAAAGGCAACGTAAATAGGTTTGCATCTCTACACGTATACATGATGAACACACTCTTTGCTTGCATGCCTACATCCGTAACATAGTCAGCACTTTGATAGACAGAAGATGCCAAGAAACCAGGAAGCAAGGTGCTTCTACAGAGTTTATTGAAAAAAACTATAGAGCAGTGACATTTGGCGCCATATTGGCACCAGTATGGGTTATGGAGGGCACAACAACATTTATTTTGCAGGGATCATCCGACGACCGAGTTTGGTGTGGCCTAAAGAGGCTCCCGGTCGCTGGCCCTGTCTAGACGGGGGGCACAAGCCCCCCAGACGCAAAACAAATGCCGGTCAGATGTTAAGACCGTCGTATATCTCTTTCCAGGTACAGCACGCAAAACAATACAAACATATAAATGTAAAAAAAAACAGTGTTTACTTTTTATTTCATTTTGTTGTATTCTTGTGAAGTTGTAAAACAGTTACATCGATTTAGTATTATTTTTATTTTTTGGTTTTACCATGAAGAGTCGATTCTGAAAACAAAACACCTCATTAAAGCAATGCTAGAATAAAGTAAAACAACAAAGAATTAGAAAAGGAGGAGAAGAAAAAAAACCACCAAAATTACCAGTAAACCACAGTATCAATTGGTCAAAGAAGAGAAAAAAAAGGGGGGGAGGGGCATTTACACTCTAAGCCCGGGCAAAGGGCCCTAAGAGCAAAAAATCGGAGTTAAAGGTTTAGACACAAAGGGAAGAGATAAAGTTATTTTAACAGTATAAAGTCAAAAACACAGAAAAAATGGAGGGAAAAACAACGGAAGAGCGGATTTGTTAGGCTTAAAATAACGTTGTTTTCTCCAACAACAAAATTCACGCGTTTTAGGTCTAAGAAATCACTCTTCACAGCATCAGCTTCAGTATGACGCCCTTCTGTTTCTCTCTGCAGTGCCCCTTGCAGCTAACCCATTAAGGCTCCAGCATAGAGTTATATACAATAATACTACGTCGTGTCACTGCTCTATACTTGTAGTATTGGAACTACTAGCTTCAAAACCTTGTACGCTCACATAATGGGGGGGGGGAGCTTTAAGCTGACGCGATTTTAGACATGTTGATTGCTGAAAGCGTCATTTTTGAGGTACAAGAATGATTTTTTCTTTCAGTTTGGTCAGTGTTTTCCTGTGCGCCCCCCCCCCCCCCCTCCCCAGACGGGACCTGAAAAATTAATGACCCTCCCTCGAGAGGGTCCAAAAAATACATGACCCCACGGCGATAAATAATGGTTCTGAATAGTATAGTATAGGATAGTATAGGGCAGCGTCAAGTGACGCCATATTGCCTACGAGATAGCATCTGGAGGTAATAGCTACAAGGGGCACTAGATTAAAATGTAAGGGAAAACAACGGCAATTCTAGTCAAGACAGTGCTTCGAGAGAGGATTTCTTAGGCTTAAAAAAACGTTGTTTTATCCAACAACAAAAATCGCGCGTTGTAGGCTTAAGAAATCCAGTCTAATAGCATTGGCTTCAGAAAGACGTCCTTCTTTTCGCCCTCCAGTGCCCCTTGCAGCTAACCTAGTTACCGGCTCCACCATAGAGTTATATACAATAATACTACGTTATGTCACTGCCCTACAGAGCAGTGACATTTGCCGCCATATTGGCACCAGTATGGGTTTTGGAGGGCATAACTACAAGGTGCACGCCATAAAAATGGAGGGAAAAAACAACGGAAGAGCGCATTTCTTAGGCTTAAAATAACGTTGTTTTCTCCAATAAAAAAAAATAGCGCGTTTTAGGTCTAAGAAATCACTCTTCACAGTACCGGCTTCAGTATGACGCCCTTCTGTTTCTCGGCAGTGCCCCTTGCAGCTAACCCATTAAGGCTCCACCATAGAGTTATATACAATAATACTACGTTATGTCACTGCCGTATAGAATAGTATAATAGGTGTCGGCCAGCAAGCTTAGAGCTTTTTGAAGGTCCAAGCGGCAGATATTAAGTAAAAGGACCCACCATCATATCAGTTGTTTTTTTGCCGCAGGAGGAAGGAAACCAGAGGGCCCGGAGGAAACCCTCCCGCAACGGGCTGGAAAGAATGACCGGTCCCTTAGCGAAACGACTGGCTCCCAAACGCGAGCGACTCTGAGGATGTGGCGTTTTTTGCTTCAGCTCTGTGGAACACTCTCATCCACACCTTTTGCAATACTAAAAAGTGTGATAAGGGAAGGGGGAGGGGAGGGGGTTGGCTCAGGCGATACACACACACCCACGTGTACAATTTTTCCTTGGCGAACACATTGCAAGCCACTGGCTCTGTCAGCTATCAAGTTACACAAACCCACAAGTAAAGTGAAGCCCCAAGACGGCCGTGATTAATCGACATCGTCCTCACCAAAAGTGATTGGTTACGTACAGAAAAAATAATGGCGTTAAATGTCTCTCGTGGCGACGCCATGTCCAGCTCGATCGATAGCGAGCTTTCTTGGTCTCGCCCCCGCCTAAACACAACGGCGGGGGAAAGGGAAAAGCCACTCCAGTTTCCATAGCAACGGGAAGCGCACTGGCGAGCGGTCGTCATCGGGACGATAAGCGCAGCATCATAAGACACTTGTCGGCGGGAGAAAGTAGAGATAGAATCGAAAGGAAGGGGGGGGGGGGGGAGATATAGCGTAAACAGACTAGGACGGGATAATTGAAGGGGATAACTCATGCGGCACAGAGATAAAGGAGCCGACAGGACACAGGCTTTTGGGCAGGAGGGGGAGTTTACGTAATATCTTACCTCTTGATGATTGGTGTGGCTTGGTTATGGGAATTGGGGGTGGCCCAAACTAACCGCACACGAAGTCGCCGTCCAGAATCGCATAAGGCTCGAAATATATTTATCGGCCAGCGTTTACACACAATGCTATTCAACGATTGCCGTAGTGTCCGAACTGCGGTAATATCTAGATTAGGGGCACCACGCCAAATCACTTAATTTTTGTGCTAACCGACGCTACTCTTCATCCTAACACCATTTCACATCATAACACCCGGGGGAAAAGGGTGTAAGGTTGTAAAAAAAAAAAATTCAAAAGGCGGAAAATGCTAGTCACATACGTGTTAAAGCAGCGGCGGCGACAGCCATATTGTAGGGGAAGCCAGAAAACCCGATTTGCACCTCACTAAAATTTTACGGAAATGTAACCTAACCAAACCTAACCCATCTAACCTAACCTACCTAACCTAACTGACAATAACAACAAAACCACACGAAACTGGCAATAACAAAACAACGAAAGAAAAATTTCCGCAACGTTTGTTGTTGGGAAAATTGGGTTTTCCGGCTACCCTGCGTCCCGAATAAAACACCACACAGATATGGCTGCCACCGCCGTAGCTTTAACTAGTATTTTACGTCTTTTAAATAATTTTTTAAGAAGTTTATGGACGTTTTCCCCGGGTGTTATGATGCGAAATGGTGTTAAGATGAAGAGTAGCGTCGGTTAGTACAAAAATTAAGTGAACTGGCGTGGAGCCCCTAATCTAGATAATTACCCGAACGGCTACGGTCCAACGGGCCAACTGGTAAGTGGTCGCTTTATACTGATTTCACACTACTAAATTCGTCTCGCGCCCGGGCGCTCCACGGCGCGCCCCGAATGAGAGCCAGCCCTGGGCAGCTCGTTTCGGATTTCACATTTAAAAATTCGTAGCGGCCGTGTTTTCTGTATATAGCGGAGGGGTGACTCGTGCAGTCCTTGTCCCACAACAATAGGATTGAGAAGGGGAACAACACGAGGAAGAAAGGTCTTTTGTGCAGGTAGACAGATAATACGCGGGGATAATCCCCTGGCGCGCGCCAGCACGCTTTGCTGTAGCGGCCAAGTTGGCTCGCAAATACGCGGCCGGCGCGCGCTGGCGCGAGACGAATTTAGTAGTGTGAAATGGTGAGCGCGCGCCGGGCGCGAGACGAATTTAGTAGTGTGAAATCAGTATTAGTCAGGAGGAGACCACTCTACTGAAACAATGTATTCCTAACAGTCACGCCGCGTTGGCCTAAATGGCTGCAGACCAGCAAAAGGTGTGACGTAACTTCACGCTACTGCTGTACAGGCCATGTACCTTTGTAATTGACGCCAAGGCTTCGCCGTATCTGTGGATTGAAACCTGATCGGGCCACGGTCTGGTAAGAGCATTGGCCCCAGACGGTGGGCGACGGAGAGCGTCATTCACTATGTTGTGCTCGAGGGTTGTGTCCGACATTGCCGAGCTTTGCGTGTTTCGCAATGGCCTTCGAGGTACCAATGGACTTCTGGAACGATTACCGTAATTGTTCAACATCCTTGGTCTACGATGGTCTTGATGAAGATCTTTCTGTTGACATAAAACTATTATAATATGTTCACTGAACAATTATACTGCTTCGCCGGTTAGCAGGGGCGTCGATCCCTGCCCCCCATACACAATGAGGCATCACCCCCCAAATTAAAAATTGTTTCCACCCCCTCAAAAAATGTAAGTAAGGCATTTGCCTCATTCTCCACCACAGACAGACGTCCCTGCCGTTTAGAAAAAATAAATAAAACATTATATAAGCACGTATCCCAGTGGAACTAAAACCTGTGAAAGTTACGCAAATAAAATACGGATTAGAGTTCATTCGAACGAAACGAACTATAATTTGAATTCCAATTCCAGGGTACAAAGATTGTGACAGTCCAGCCCCCATGCAAACGTATACATACGTCACTAATCAAACAAACAAAACGGTTGGAAACTTCGCACATTAAAAATACACACAGAAAATATAACAATGTACATGCACAAGAAACTAAAACTTCAGCTTACAAACACTTGCAAAACAAACGCCGTAAACAACACAACGCTTACAAAATTGAAAAATAAAAAATCTTACATTATAAACCAAAGTCTCATAGCAGAAATGAAGCAACCGCAACGACCCCCGGAAGTGGAACAATGAAAACGTGCGAGTGTGTCAATTCTTTGGCATGAAGTTGAAACTGGGACGTTATTGCCCTGAAAAGAAGTTGAAATTGGCACATTGTTGCCTCGACTAACAATTGGCTCTAACAATTATCCTTCTAACTAAACACTGTGGTAGTCTCAAGGGCAAGTATTACATGACGTCATTCACACTTCTTTTTCACACGGTACGCATCGCTTAAGCCACAGCGAAAGACTGGGAGTGGGGGGAGGGGGGCAAAGTGAGCTGTTACCATTAAGCACACGATTACGCATTAACTGAACCTAGAAGAGAACAAACAAACAAGCACGGGAGCAGGGTACGTGTTCAACTACGTATAGCAAAGAGGAGAAAGGGAAGGAAACCAAGAGGAGAGAGAGAAGATGGGATAAAAGGAGGAGGGGAGAGGGGAGGAAGAGGATTGGCGGAAAGGGGGAGTGTTACACAGACAAAAATCGACTGTTGTAGTGAACGATCAGGCAGCACCGAGCAAATACTGGGAAACAACCACGGGTCAAACACATCCCCGTGCGAAGCCGGGTACGATGCTAGTACACACATAAAATGAACACATAGTCATTGAACTAAACTGAAACTGAAAAACACGAATTGCGTTCACTTTCTGACATTACCAATGGAGAAAAGAATCCTTAAACAAACAATCCCTTGAATTGGAGTTCAAATTATAGTTCATTTCGTTCGAGTGAACTTTTTATTTGTGTATCTGCACAGCTGTGAGTAACATACGGATACGACCTTTAATGCATATTTTTGCTTTTTGTTCAGTTTATTTATTTATTTAAACAGAAGATCTACACCATGTAGGGCCAAGCTAATTTTTAAACAACAACATAGTACCTGATAGTCACGTGAGAGTGATTTGGCTTCCTGTCAACGCACGATTAATCTTTGGTTACCATGGTGACAGAACGATAAGCCAGCATCAACTTTCCACCCAAGCGCGTTAAAAGCACATAACTCCCTCCGGTATATTTTAACAGTTTCACTCGATACATTACCGGAAATAGTTTTATATAAACTGATTTACCTTTCATTTGCTGGTCTAAGGGTACGATGCAGATGTCAGTAGTGGCGCGTGAATGTTATTAGGCTTGTTTTAAACGGCTCGGTCCGAGCGGTATATAACTCCCGCCACATCGCTGGCAAGCCGCGGTCCTGGAGGAAGGATAATTAATCCTTCGCTCAAGTTTGCGACTTGGTCTCACGATGGGTCACGTTGCAGCGGCCCCGAAATGAGTATGACTAGTGTCTTAGAGCAATGCGCCCTACGGTCGTTTGAACTATATTTTAGCGTAGGTGACGCAGAGTAAAGCGGCCAGAACGGAGGGATTTATGTGCCTTTAAGCCTAATCGCCGCTAATATTCGAAGCGTGGCGGTAGAAGCAACCGCAGCACATAACAATTAATATCAAATGCACAGTAAATTAAACATAAATTATTAATTTATGAAAATAAATTAATAATATTCGTTGTGAACCTTAGTAATGTTACGGATAATGTTCTGTTTTAAATCTAAGAAACAACATCCTCATTGAAAATAAAACACGTTATTTACTTTAGTTGAAGCGCCCTGACGATGTTCGTCCTACAACAATCGTCTGTTTCGCAGTGAGCAACTTTCGCCAAGTTTGTGATGGATCGTTGGGGGGAACAAAATTGCTTTATCCATTAAGGCAGAGGTAGAAATACCTTTCCTATAGAGCAGTGACATTTGCCGCCATATTGGCACCAGTATGGTTTTTGGAGGGCATAACTACAAGGTGCACAACATAAAAATGGAGGGAAAAACAACGGAACTTAGGCTTAAAATAACGTTGTTTTCTCCTACAACAACTAAATCGCGCGTTTTAGGTCTGAGAAATCACTCTTCACAGCATCGGCTTCAGTATGACGCCCTTCTGTTTCTCTCTGCAGTGTCCCGTGCAGCTAACCCATTAAGGCTCTATACCATATAGTTATATATCGTCGTGTCACTGCTCTATAAACACTAAACTAATCGATGAGTGCATTTCACGACGATTTATAGACTTGTGTCACTTACGCAAACAGGAATTATAAATTTAAGCGAGACACCGCTGCAGTACAACTAGGCAGTATTAGGGCACGTTTACGCAACCACTCGCTTTTGCATTCTCGCATCTAGAAGCTAGAAATCCCCTCAAATTCCAACATGGCGGCGGTTTTATGTCTGCCGCATCGCAACGAAAACAGCAAATAACGTGAGTTCAGAAGCGTTTGGGAAAATTGTTTCGTCATAAGGAATTCTTTATATTATTGGCACGGATTATAAGACTGCAATTATTTACTAAAACGATGTCGGATTTAGCTAATCCATTTAGCGTTGTTACCATAGCAATGTCACCTTTGCCATCGCGATTGAGTTCTAGCTGCGAGAATGCAAAGGCGAGTCGCTGCATAAACGCGCCCTTATGCAAGTTGGAAGTTTTTATTTTGCAGTTGATTTTTAAATGAGACGGTATATTCTCGTTACAAATACCATTCGAGCATAGCTAAGTATCGATGAATTTTCTCAACCCCTCGTAACATTTCCAATTTTTTAGCTTCGGAAAGCGTCTCGTGGTTGAAAAAAAGTGTAGATGAAAAACACGCTTTTCGATGTTGTCATATTGCTGAATACACATTTCTTGCATGGGGACCAAATATGTGGTTTTCTGCCACTGGTATGGTCACGAATTAAAGGGGGATTGCCGCAAAATAACGGACTGCAGCATCTATAGCTTTTTACCGCTATCTATTTCTGTCTAGCCCTTACTTTCAACAAGCGAAGGAACACACAAATGACACAAACAAGCCACGTGCCTCCTTAATTATTGAGTGTTGGTGCGCCCACGTGCACCAGAGAGCAATCAGTAAAGTCTAACGTAATCACGGGCGCTTTTTTCAATATTGTTGCGAGTTTAATTCCGGATTTCAACGTTGGAATTTTACCACCCCAGCAAGGTCATGCTGACGGCATTTGTGAAATCTGCCAAGCCCGAAGTCCACATGACATCGAATTGTAAAGTGCCATTGTCAAAATTAATACTCATTGTTAGTTGAAATAATCTATATTTGATCAATTGTTGCAACAATACATAGCTGTGATTTGTCTGTACATGATGCTTGACATCAATTGTAACGCTCGAGCTCGCTTGATCATCCGCCGGTTGCTCCTAACAATTAGCTATTAACCTAAAATTCCATTCCGCCTCCAACTCTCCAACTCCCCGCATCAAAAGGTAATTTCGGCCCTATAATTAGAATTTTTCCCCAATTTCCCCAACCCCAAACTTAAATTCAAACTTGATCAATATTGTTGCTAGTCCACAACTGCAACCCCGTAGCTACTCAGTTTAGCAGTCACTAACTTAACAAAATTTCCCCGAAACTAACTAATCCAAATTTCCCCAAGTAAGTCTAATGCCGTTGACGTTCCATTTAAGCCGAGGTTAGCGTCGCCCAAGAACTTCAGGCGAGCCAGAGCACTCTATCACTCATATGTTACATTAAACCAACGCCAAAACTGAACCACGACTTCTAGCCTTGATCCATCTGTTAAGGTAAATTTGGAATTCGAGCAACCCCTTGACTACCACCACGGCACATTTTCGAGCTTGTCCCTTAACTGTGGGGTTGGCATTGGGGCGGCTCCCGGACGCACTAATTAACCCCTACGATATAGCGACCGTTTTGAAACGCAGATTTTGAATCGCTAGACGAGCGCCACCTAGTGACAGTGATATCGTTAACCTTGACCTTTGTTCCCAGGCGCACGAGGACGCACCAACTTTACATTCAATAATTAAGGAGGCTCGTGCTTGTTTGTTGTGGAAAAAGCTATTTCTTTGCGCATTCATTCGCTTGTTGAAATCAAGTGCTACATAGAACTGAATAATGGTAGACAGCACTAGAAGCTGCAGTCGATCTGTCATTCGGCGAACAGGCGCTTTTAACTACCCGGTTGGCGCAGGGCGTTAGTTGCACCCCAAAAATTAACAGTTACGCCTACGTCAGATGAGACATTCGTTATTAAAAAGTCATGCGAGGTAGTGTGACAACCTAAACAAGTAACTTAAATTGGTTACTTAAATTGGCAACGCTAAGAAAAATTTCCCATGTAAAACTACGAGGAATTAAAATTATGTTTGAAAATCTGCACTAGTTGTCAATACATGTCGCAACCTATGCTCAAAAACAGTACTCGGCAGCCATATTGTGTACCCCTCGAATATAGTTATAGGTCCGGCCGTGTATTTTATTTAGCACAGTCATGGGCTAGTTTACGAGCAGTAACGGTGGCGTCGTTTACCATTCAAACAAGCAATGCAAGTTGGATCATTTTGACAGAGCAGCGATAACCTTCTCTCTTGACACGGTCAAGCCTTTTGATTGATGGTCATAACTTAGACGAACACGCCGGAAGGCCTTGTCTCAACAAACGGATCGAGGGCGATATTCTCGATGTTAAGGGTTAATGAATCTTAAGACCTTTATAAATAATAATAAAAAATAAATGAAAACAAACCATTGAACCCCACTTAGCGTTGTTTATTATTTCTGTCTCTGCAGTTACGCGCGCCGCTCGGTTTACGATTATTTGTTTCAATGTTTTTAAAACTTTGTGTAGCGACTGCATAAGTTGCCTGCATTGGTTGCCAAGGGTTCTTCGCATATATACAGATTGTAAACAACCTTGTTTCCCCCACTCCCACAATCTCGGTAATCTGGCGACACACACAAAAACAAACAAAAAACAAATTTTACGATCTTAGTTATATAGATTTAGTTTCTTGATAATTTGTCATATTATTTTGTACTAGCAAATTGTTTATTGTGGTACGTAGTTGTTTATTTTTAGTCTTGTAATAAGTAATGGTTATAGAACCCCAGGCAAATTGTATCGGATTTATCACCCGATGGGTGATATCCCGCACATGGTCAATCCGAGAGAACTAAGTCAAGATGACGTCGAGGCCAAACGTCGATACGCCACTCGAGACGTAGTTCAAGCGGATTGGCCATGTAAGGGCTCAGTTGTTCTTTTGCAACGTCGTGATTGGCCCAACTTCAGTTGCCACATCGTTCGCCAGTCAACTGCGAGTTGCCCCTGCATAAACATAACATAGACGTTCAACTCTGTATGTTACAGAGCGACTTAAGTTCCCGTTGCGTTGCTGTCACAAGTTGCTTTCTGTATTTTTTTGCGGCCTTACAGGTTGTGCGATGTAAAGGGAATCCACTAATTTCTTGTTCTCGTGCTGTCCTGAGCTTTGGCGACAAAAGCTTAATTTTTTCTTTACCTATACAGGGTGATCCAATTAAAGTGTTACGAGCCGATATGCTAATGAGAGAATAATAATGATAGAAATGAATGATGGGTGTGATGGGGGACGTTCACACGAGAAAAAAAGAATGACCTTGAATTAATATTTCAAGGTCATCATCGTGCTATCTTCCAAACGAGATACGATACAGCAAAGACGTAAATTAGAAAGTTGGACGCACTACAGTGCAGCCAGCATGTCCAGAGTTAGCTTTTAAACATCGTCGTAACTTTTATTCATTATCCAATTTTGAATATGTTTTTTTGTTGTTGGATATATTGTCTCCTTGCGTCGAAATTTTTAATTTACTCTTTTGCCGTATGGTATCTCGTTTGGAAGATAGACGAGGATGACCTTGAAATACTAATTCAAAGTCATTCCTTTTTTCTCGTGTAAACGTTCCCCATCACACCCATCATTTCATTTCTATTATTTATTATTTTCTCATTAGCCATTCTCAGCATATCGGCGTGTCACACTTTAGTTGGATCACCCTGGTGTAGACAAACGTTTATACAAATAAGTTTTCACTATCTGCTGAAACCCAGTAGCCTAGCTTAATTAAATTACAATGGTAAGTGTCGAAGTTATACTTATACGTTCACAGATTAGGAGTTCAGAGGAGAGACAGCATTCCTGAAATTGCACCTGACCTCAACGGACGTCAGCCCAATTTATGATGATTTGATTTAATTTAATTTAATTTGATTAAACAATGTACTTTCAAGTACTGACTTTATTTTGGACCATGATGTAAAACCCTTACATACCTTGATTTGTTATATTTTCTTTTACGTCTCGACCGGCACGGAATGTAATTTACTTTGAATGAATGAAAGTTTATTGCATAATGACTCGAAGTTTTGTTATGTCAAACTTGTGTGAGTCTACAATATTCAACAAATACACACAAGTGAAAAAAAGGAAAACTTGATAATAATCTATATAATAATCCTGGAGACCGGCTAAAAGGAAGGCTAAAGGGAAAGAGAAGGCTAAAAGGAAAACTACTTCCCCCTTCCTCACTCCCGCATTGAAAATGCACTCTACCTGCATGGAAACAGGAGGCAGGCATGAGTGGTCGATCAACTCAATAAAGGTTCAATATGACAAGTCGTCGGGTTTAACAATCACTTCTCCCCTCCTCGCGCCCTCATTGCAAATGCGCTCTCCCATTCTACCTGCATGCAAACAGGAGGCAGGGATGAGTGGTCGATCAATCTGTCAAGTCGTCGGGAAGAGTGCCGGAAATGTGTCCGGGGAAATGTCCCGGGAAATGTGTCCGTAAACTTAATTCATGACCGTCCCCGTGCATAGCACGGGCTTCCTCTAATAATACTAGTAATAATAATACTAATACTAAAATAATGAATTTGTGTAAAGCGCGATACACGAATTGACACATGTTTTTACATACGAATTTACACAACTAATTTAATTTAGCTAACATGGAATTTGTTACGAATTCAGAACGAAAATTAAGTAAAGAGCGACGCAGTTTGGTTTATGACTAATTTTGATAGGTGAACAAACAGCAAAATTAATAATGCTTTGTAGTACATGAATATTTCTTGTTTCACTAATTTTAAGGATTTTTTCAGGCAGCCTCACATCTTTGCATTAATACAAAAAAGAAATTGTTTTCGCTGTAACAAGAAAGATGAAGACCGCATATTAAGGGTTAAAGATGCTGAACGCCTCAATTTTGTAGATACCATTCAGGAAAATCCAAAATCAATGTTTATGTTTGTATAGAGCAGCGTCATGTGACGTCATATTGGCTACAAGAGAGATAGCTGCAAGGGGCACTAGATTAAAATGGAGGGTTAAACAACGGCACTTCTAGTCAAGGCAGTGCTTTGAGAGCGGATTTCATAGGCTTAAAAAAATCGGAATTGGAAAATAAAGATTCCACTTGCTTAAAAATGTCAGCAACTGCCAACAAATCGACAAAAATCGCGCATTATAGGCCTAAGAAATCCACTCTTAACAGCATTGTCTTCAGTAAGACGCCCTTCTTTTTCCCATCCACGTGACCCTTGCAGCTATCCCAGTTATTGGCTCCAGTGTAGAGTTATATTCAATAATACAACGTTGTGTCACTGTCCTATAGGCTAACTTAAAAAGGCCGGAAATAAATACAAGTTGTTCCACCGGAAACCGTCTCTAAACTCAGTCTTTGAATAAATATCTATGGGTGATTCTTAACCTCTTCCGGTCGGTATCACGTTCTTGATCGTGTCTTCACGGGTAGCTGAGATCCGGGCTCCATCCCGTCTTTGGCGCGTGGAACTAACGTCCAACGAGGGACAAGGACGCCATGTCCTATTTCAAGGGTGGAACCATTAACGACAAATTTTTTTTTAAAAGGACGATGTCTTTCTTAGAAGTAAAACTATATTAATAGCTCATTTTGGTCCATGGGTCATGAACAGATAAAGGATGCGACATTGGGATCAAAATATAATCGCTCCATTTCAATACTATGTCTTTGTAGCGAGTGGTTGAGTAAACACATTTACCACTGTATTACATGTAGAATGTATTGGATAAAGTCAGGGGACACGGGTCAGTCGATTAGATTAAGGGTATCTGAAGCCCGTTTGTCGCCGCCCCGTCCCCTACCTCACCTCTCCATAATAGGAAACAGGCTTTGGGCCTATTGTAGGCGGAGCGAAGAAAAATTTATTTTAAATTTGTATTTCCTCTCATTATAATGGCTTTGCAATGTTTGCTAATGGTCCTTAAAAAGCTCGGGGCAATATTCATTCGGCTACAGTTGAGCTGAAGCTTTTTGCTGGTGTTTTTTACATTTTAGCTAGGCTACGTTTCATATTAATTTTAAGATACTTTCGTTTGCACCCATATTTAGTATCCGTTTCGTTATTTGCAGCCTCTTTGCGCCGTCGCCGCCGTTGTAAAATATAACGTTAGCCGCCGTGGTTAAGCTGGCAAAGAACGTGCCACCGTCAATAATGCTTACATTGTTTATATTTATTGCAGAGTATCTTTCCTAGATTTAAAATATTAACAATAAAGCATTTAATTGCAAGCTAAACAATCACCAGAAACGATAGTACTTCACAACAATCAAAAGATTCGAAACATCCGCGGCTCTCTACGCTGCCTTCTACGACAATGTTGAAGCGCACACCTCTGGCACGTACTGCAACGCCAAACGCTAATTTTTTTTTTTAATTGGAATTATTACAATTGTTGATCAGCCGGTGTTAGCTTGGCTGTGAACATAGAATTTAAATAATTCTAAATCCTAATTTTAAGCCAAATTGTTAGTCCCGTTTTAGTTTCGTAAGCGACAACAGTAGAAATTAGGCGTATTGGGTTCGATGTTAGGCCTATTTATTCTGGCAACATGGGATGGAGAGTGTGTTTCCATAGCAATCTAGAAACCTTGAAATTACAATACGAAGCCAAATTATTGTTCTGTGTTGTGATATAAATACGTGGTCTGCTGTGTCTGTCGTATTATATGAACGGTTTCCTCCTGCAGCGGCGATTTGATGTTTCAAATTTGAGATTCCCGTTGATAGCGTCAACGCCACTTTGGTTGCCATGTTGGCTGAATTCCTGCAACCATTCTTTTTTACATGAAACGAATGTGAGTCGTTAACGAATCCTTCTGGTTTGTTTACCATTTGCTTGTCTTCCTCTAGTGGTTAAAGTGTTATGATCAAATGTTATTATTTCGTTGAGTTATGTCAAAAAAGATTGTTAACTGTAAGGAAGCTACAATGATTTATTTTGGCTTTTTTTTTAAAGTTCATTTGATTACCAACAGCACAGTGTATGCTTCGTCGGAATTCCTTAACTATTCACGATTCCAAATTTACAATGGTGAGTGTTAGAAATAAATTCGAAAATTTGTTATTTCTCCCGTAATAATTGTTCGATATACGTCAAATTTTGTCTCAGCAATACTGTTTGGGGTATCAAGCGTTGTGCCAAATTTCATTCCAATCCGATCTTTCGTTTGGGCTCCACCCAGACTAAAAATGTGCAACCAACAGACCAACGGACCAACCAACCAACATTTTGCAATTTGGTGTCCGTTATAGGCTACGCTTCGCTCGCTTCGCTCGCTCGCTCCGCCAATTAAATTAAACTTAAAAAAAACAATTGAAGAATGTTGTAAAGTGAAGCTTGAAAGTGCCCATTTTCTGGATTTTTACGGACCCGGGTTCGATCCTGGTGAAGGGAAGTGTATATATGTACGGCTTTTTCTCTGATTGTTTCCCGCTCGTTACACGAGGGTTTCCTCTGGGTTTTCCGGTTTCATCCGGAACCATCTGTCATCGTGGTGATATTTTCCACTTAACATCTGCCACTTCGGCCTTAAAAAGGCAGATACTTTCTATTATTATTATTATTATTATTATTATTATTATTATTAGCATTATTA
>JAHWFP010107438.1:0-26431 GCA_023313725.1 Lithobius niger
GTTTCAAAAGTCCCACGTATACCTTTTTTGTTTCAAAAGTCCCACGTTTACCTTTTTTTGTTTCAAAAGTCCCACGTATACCTTTTTTGTTTCAAAAGTTCCACGTTTACCTTTTTTGTTTCAGAAGTCCCACGTTTGCCTTTTTTGTTTCAGAAGTCCCACATGTACTTTTTTTTTGCTTCAGAAGTCCCACGTGTACCTTATTGTTTCAAAAGTCCAGCGTATGCCTATTTTTTTTGTTACAAAAGTCCCACGTGTACCTTGGCCAGTACTATGACTCAACTGGCGTTTACTTGGCTGGTCCTCAACTGCTCTTTTTTCTAAGCATGTTTCGTAAATGAGAACTTGCAACAAATTGCGAATCTTTATGAAATTAGATATACCGCAATTTTACCTGACTTTAAGGACCAAATTATGAATTCGTCAATATCGGGCAAAACTTAAGGGAGTGATTCAACATCCTCCATCCTGAAATAACGTTTTTTGTTAACACACCGTAACGTAGGAGTCGTGGAATTCCACCATTTGAGCTGGCATTCACTTGATTGGGAGAAGAGGATGCCGACCCTTAGAACCACTCACAATGTATCTGGGCTGAGGACGATCTTTTTAAGCCGTCTTGTAGATAACCCTCTAAAGGGAGACCTGGGATGGAGGTGGTTATGGTTGTAAAATCCCAGTTCCTACGTTAACACGCAACGTTTTACTAATCTTCTTACATTATAAACCAACGTCTCATAGCAGAAATGAAGCAACCGCAACGACCCCCGGAAGGGGAACAATGAAAACGTGCGAGTGTGTCAATTCTTTGGCTTGAAGTTGAAACTGGGACGTTGTTGCCCTGAAAAGAAGTTGAAATTGGCACATTGTTGCCTCGACTAACAATTTGCTCTAACAATTATCCTAACCGTGGTAATCTCAAGGGCAAGTATTACATGACGTCATGCACACTTCTTTTTCACACGGTGGGGAGATTGAGGCTTAATGGCGCGTCGACAGCTTGGTCATTAGCGCCAACCTCAGTCACAGTGCAGTGGTCCGGGTTGCCACTGTACCACACATTACAGAGATATTATTCAAACCCCTAATTTAAATCTTGTCATACATTTTTCACATGGTACGCATCACTTAAGCCACAGCGAAAGTCTGGGAGTGGGGGGAGGGGCAAAGTGAGCTGTTACCATTAAGCATGCGATTACGCATTAACTGAACCTAGAAGAGAACAAACAAACAAGCACGGGAGCCGGGTACGTGTTCAACTACGTATAGCAAAGCGGAGAAAGGGAAGGAAACCAAGAGGAGAGGGAGAGAACGGGATAAAAGGAGGAAGAGAGAGGGGAGGGAGAGGATTGGCGGAAAGGGGGAGTGTTACACAAACAAAAATCGACTGTTGCAGTGAACAATCAGGCAGCACCGAGTAAATACTGGGAAACAACCACGGGTCAAACAAATCCCAGGGTAAAGCCAGGTACGATGCTAGTACCGGATAAGAGATCATGCTAAAGCATGACACTTTCCAAATCATAATCCTTTACCGAGATTTTTTGTTTTCTTACTGGAAAAAGTGCACCATGCTCAACTTACACTAAAAAGACCATTCCTATCTATAAAAGCTTTAGACATTGCTGAATGGTCACCGACAAACCTACCACAGATCTATACAGTATATCTCACTTACAGGAAGCGGTTAGCTTTCATTCTCGTCGTGCCCACTCATATAAGGGCAATGACGTCACCTCAGCATTCGTAGCGTGAGGTCAGCATTTTCGTCAGCATTCGTAGCTTTACGTTTAAATTCATAAATGAGCTGCATAAAAATGAAGTTTAGTCCTTTAATATGAAATTCAACCCCGAAGCAAACGAAATTATAGGTTGGATGACGAAATCAAATGGGGGCTAGCATCGCTACGCCAAATGGAAGTAAACATCGTAAATTCAAATATTGTAAAATCCTAAACATCACTTGACAATTCTTGCACCTGCTCCAGCGCGCACAGTGAAGCCGCCTTGTGGGTTGCTTCGGTTAGTGAGTAACCTGCTTATTTGGTTTCGCTCGTATAGCCAGGCTGCGTCACACCTTAACAGGTCAGCTCCCGTAACTTTTATTGGTTCAATATTAATTTCGCTCACGGATTTAATATTACGAATAATAACAAAAAAAAAAAAAAAAGATCAGCTCTTTAATTTGATATCCCGGAGCTACTTGGTCTTAAACTGTCGAGGTTTATAAAAAGCTAGTAAAATAAGTACTTTGTCTTGTGTAGGCCTATGTACCATTGGATACTGCTTCTCGATCTCAAAAACAAGAGTTCAAGAAAGATTAGTCTTGGGCGGTGAAACAAATTTGCGAATGGTAAAGGGGGAGTCAGACGCATCACGACCCAGTTTTTTTTTTGTTTCAACAGTCCTATAATGGATATATTTCACAACATGGGGCTTGGACCCTTGGATAAAATTACCTGCTAACCTTTGACCACGTCATTCCTACTGTCTCCATGCTGGTCCGTTGATCAATTCTGCAGTTACGGTCAAAAGCATGAACAGATTCGAATGAAATTTGTTGTCTGTATAGCTCGATATAAGGCTAAATGTGTTGTGCATTTATGACCGGTTACATGTATTAGTTATTCTGTAAACGTCGAAATCATTAGTTTTTCGTACAGTACAAAGGCCCTTAATACCAAATAATTCGAAATAATTAATATTGTATGAGCAGTCCAGATTCTTCCACTATGCTGCCATATGGTGGCTGCAGGCAGGTTGTGGAAACTGGCTTTCTTCCACTTACTATACATACGTCACTCACACATTTCTATTCTCCCTCCATCTGAAACCGCATTAGTGCGACAAAAAGTTCTCGCACACCGAACGCTATTTTCTAGTCTATCGTTATTTATTTGTCTTGTTTTAAAATTGATTGTTATAAATAAAAGTGAAGAAACTTTATACATAAAAAAAAAGCAGTAAACTAAAAAACTGGCCACATGAAATTACGGCGTTATATTCAATGTGGACTTTGTCCTAATTTTCGTGTGGTTATTTTATCTTTTGTTAGTACTCCTAAAAAGTGTAAAAAAAATTAAAGTGGTCGACCTTACGTACCCTCAACGGTCAGCACAGTACGATTTCTCCTTCCTACCCCCAAATTAACCTCTGCACTTACAGAAAAATATGGTGTTCGCAGATTAAAACACGAAATAAAATAAATACCATAATAACTACTTATGCTAAAAAATCATGAGCTCACGGCTCATAGTGAGTAACAGTGGTGGGGTATAACGGAGGACACAATCACTACGCATAGAAGCCATCATAACCAATGCTCCGATTATGCTCTTAATATTAAAAGAGATATAGGTGCCAGTAATACAAATCTACTAATTAGGTCTAAACTTCAGGCATGCAATATGACCAAGGTCGACTTTTTTTTGGAGAGGGGTGGGGGCAACAACCACCATCCGACCCAAGAAAGCATCTCATTCTGAAAATTGGACCTCAGTCGGAAATACTTAGATTTATAAAACAAAATGTAAATGTCTCGTTTGGCAGCTTTCTTTGTTGGGGGAAAAGGAGGGAGGGGGGGATTGGGTTAGGGTGAGCAATCCTGAGGACACGGAGGACAATTGCTACGCATAAAAGCAATCATAACCAATGCTCCGATTACGCCATTATTATTAAAAGCGACGTAGGTTCCAGTAATACAAATCTACTAAATAGGTCTTAGATTTATAAACAAAATGTAAATGAATAAAATAAATTAATAATATTTTGGCACAGCTTGGGGGGAGAAAATTGCCCTTAAATCCGTTGATCCCAGTCTAGACCCCAAGGCAAACGCCCGCCCCCCCCCACATTACCGGATACCAATGACAAGTATATACATACGTACAGACTCACAAACCACCCGTCTGTGTGCAACTGTTGGCAGACTTGACGGGACATATAGATGTCTCGTTTGGTATAGCTTTCTTTGATTGGGAGGGGGAGGGGGTAGTTAGGATGAACAATCCTGTATATTGCATTCATTATTCAAACATAATGTGTGTTAACGGGCAATTACTTCCATTTTGACATGCATACTTCTGGATCACTTACACAATAACTAAATACAAGAATTGCGGTAGGAATAGGTTACGTACATCCTATACAACAATTTAATTACTGCATCACCAAAACACAATACGGAGGCCGCCATTGTTTTGCTGAAACGCGCAGAAATAAATGCCGACAGACTGTGCCTACCTTAGCTGGCCGACGTAGTGCAAAATGGTAGTTTAAATTTACACTATGTTTCCTCAATGTGCAGGTGAATAATTGTTGGCTCACCAGCATTGTAGTAATGGTTACGGTCAGAAATGTCTGAGACCACACAGATTTATGCTTGGCCCCAAATCACTTTTTCCATTACTTCTTTCTTTGCACTTGCGAACCAGACTAGTTCGATTTACAGAAGCCGTTTCGGACACACTTTCCACGGCTTCTTTGGTTGTCGATTTTACGTCGTTTATAGGATTCTCGTTTTGGCTTTCTAGCGAAGAGGTCCCATGTGCAAAATGACACTTTTCGGGCAGCTTTTATAGCGAGTGGGAAAAAAATGCCGTCTCGTAAGTCAAAAAGTGCCGTCTTGTAAGTTAAAAAGTGGTGTCCTGTAAGTCAAAAAGTGGCGTCTTGTAAGTCAAAAAGTGGCGTCTTGTAAGTCAAAAAATGGCGTCTTGTAAGTCAAAAAGTGGCTTCTTTAAAACGGCTGCTACGCTATGTCGCAAGGTGGTGCAACAGCTGCCCAACACCTGCTTCGTAAGTGCGCAGTGAAACCGCCTTATGGGTTGCTTCCTAGTAATGGCCTGTTTAGGAAGCTCGTTTAGGTTTAGCTCATATAGGGATGCCATCACAGCATTGTTCACATTTCTTTATTCTTCAGTCTATGCCTTGCGGCTGGTGTTTGCTGAGTGGCATTGTTCCCTAATTACAATGTTTAAAACAATAAAACTGATCGTTCAGGGTCTCCTAACTCCGGAATGACTCGACTAACTGAAAAGTTGGTCCTTTTGAGGATGAATGGCCACGACATTTCTGACTTAGACCACGTTTCAGATTTTAGGTAGGTGCAGTATTTTTTTTCTGAAGCAATGGCACCCCAAAAAGAACAACAGGTGAAGTTGTCAAATTTACGTGTGGCTCCCTACTTTTACTCTTGCACAGAATTACATAATTGTTGGTATAAATATACCTTCCGTACTTAATTTACTATATGGCCAAGTATGGTCGAAAAATATTGAATAGGAAAGGAGATATTAGTGTTTTTAGTTTTGCTGTTATGAAGATTTTTTTAAAAATCGCCATAATTTCTATCCGAGCAGGGAGAAATTCTCTATACTAGCTTGTAAGATCACAAACAAAACAATTCAAGCACTTTCAAGAACATTTTCAAAACTAATAGAATTTACGGGAACTTTTCCAAGACCAATAAAATTTTTTTCTAGGAAATCCATGTTGGCTTTCCTGTAGTACGAATCAGATTAGTTCAAGAGTATAATAAATGTTGCCAATACACTCATTTTCTTGTGTGATGATTTTGCGACATTAACTCTAACCTGTGTAAATGTTGCAAACGTTAATCTCAACGGGTCGCACGACATACCGGAAGGATTTATGTCCCTTTAATCAACAAACTTATCATCAACATCTCACGAAACACTGAAATTGTCAGGTTTTATCCGTGTGCAATGTACGATGAAAAAAAAGGCAGTGGGGAAAAAAAAGTGTGGAAAAAAGCAGCAGTTAAATATGCCCAAAGAAAAAAAATATATTTTCTTTGTAGTTGCTGTATGATTTTCAGTTCCCTTGACTCGAATTTCACCAAGCAGGGGAAGGAGTTTTTTCCCTTCGGCTTTTTGTGAAGCTTTTTCCCCTGGAATCGTTTTAAAAGCCTAGTAAAGAACTAATGAAAGCGCATGGAGGAACAAAATTTAAAACATAAGCTCATATCAACAACATTTTACGACAAATGTGCAAGTTACTTAAAAAGAATGGCAAGTTTATCTTAATCTCGCTGAAAAAAGGACATTATTTTAAATTACGATAAAAATATAAAATAAACTCAAGGCCCTTCAAGGATGTAGCTAACAATTTCAGGGAGTTCAAACATCGTGTGCAAACCCCGACACCAATGCATCTGTCAAGCACGGAGGATGAAAAACGTGATTAAAAAAAAACCTCAAGATTTCTTAATTTAAGTCGGATTATTTTTTTATAAATCAGATTTTTTTTTATTTAAATTAGTTTTTTTACCCTTGTTTTCCGAGGTAATTTATGGATATTATTTAAAAGAACGTTTACAGAAATAATTCCTAGAAAATAAATTTATAGTTTTTGCCAAATTTTATTTTTACTTTCGAACACGAAGGTCAGTTTCAATAGACATTACGGATAACATGGATTAAAATATGGTGCTGGCATAAGGTAAGATACTGGTAAAATAATTGCTTTAGCTTAATGTTGACGATTGATCAGCCTTCTGTCAACTCAATGCCATCCATAGACTGCTTTGGTTTTTTGTTGAGTACTCTCAGCAACAAGCAATTTTTCCAACCTTGACTGATCATGGGTAATTGGGTATTTTTGTGTAAACATTACCCAAGAGCTGAAAACAACCTCTCCACACCTGCAGAACAGGCTGTTGCCATTAGCAGCTGTTCGGCGACACTGATCATTAGAGGAACTAAATTGGAAATTTTGTAGGGTGCAATTTCTTGAAACATTTAAAAAAAAGGTAATATTATTGATTTAAATCTAGACTATTATCAATATACTAATAAATTTTCAAGTGATTTATATCGAAGTGATTAATATTAATAAAAATCATTTGATTTAAATCACGATTTACTAAATCATGAGGTGGGTATAGCGTTTTCCAAGACGGTGGAATGTTGTGTGCAGCCAAGTTTGTGGCTTTTAAAATGTTTTGTTTGTAATGTTATTGTGAACATGACACGAACATTCTTGATGAAAATTAAATTGGCTTATTATGCCAATTTTGTTGTTGTAGTCCAGCCTTCTGTCAAGGTAACCCACCTAAGAAAGGCAAAGCACTCGTCGACATACCCCCTTCAGTGGCTTCCATTACCCAGACTGCAGAAGAGCCAGTTACGGGCTACTATGACATGGCATTGCTGCGGCCCTAATCCTTGGTTTCTTCCAGCATTGATAATGCCGATAACTGTACATAAACTTGAACATGTTGGTGCCTCCTTAAGCAAGACCAAACAATCATGCACCGCAGCCAAAATTGGAAGCTAATATATAGTAAAAATAGAAATTTAACACGCAAAATATAGGGATTTTATAGGAAAAAATGCAAGAAATTGAGTCAAGTTAAAGCCTATTATATTTGGTGTCAAGTGACAGCAGAATGTATTTTGAAAATAGAGTACATTGTACTTGCATTTGGTCAGGTTGTTAATTTCACATTAATTCAATTAAGTATCCAATACTCACCGACATTTTTTCTCATCTACAGGTTTTACATTTAGGCTAATATGTTTAGGCCTATTTAGTTTTTTGTTTCTTTGCAGTATTTGTAAATTAGCCATCAATAGCTTGGTTCTTTTTTTTTTCTGAATAATTTTCTGTTTTTCCCTAGTCTCGTCAATTTTTTCACTTGCATCTTCTAGTTGCTTCTGAGCTGCCTCCTGTCTTTGATGAATTCCCTTTTCACGGCTACTTTGAGGTTTTCGTTGGCTTCTTTCAGATGGGCTTTTCCAGCAAGCATCCAGTTGGAATGCAACAAACACTGCGGAGAAGCAATCGTGTAGCGGACGTCTGACGGCTTCTCCAAAAAAACCAGGAAAATAGGAAATGTATGATTTTTTCCACCAAAAATAGGAAAATATAGGAACCTCTAGAAAATACACGAAATATAGGAAAATATAGGGAACTGCGCACCGTCCAAACAAGCTTATATTCGGAGAAACTTATGCCATGTGAAACAGCATTTCTCTTTTGGGTAAACTTGATTAGCCTGTGGAAAAGCTGACAATTATAGCACATCATACAATACAGAAACTTTAAATTACCACTTTTTTAAGTCATCATCCTTTTGTTTATGTGCAACTAAATGTGCAAAGGAAGTCCACTCTCCTTCTTAAATGGATTTAGTTTTGTCACGAATGCTTTACTAACAAATCAAAGTGGATGAAGAAAAACGGAAAATTCTCCATGTCATCCTCTGCAACCTGGAAAGCAAATTAAGATTTAACTCTTGCAATGCGAAGGTAGCTTTTTTTTTTTAAAGAAAAAGCAGAAGCTCGCTTTTCAACAAAGTTTATTCGGTTAGCGTTTAGGGTAAAACGATGGTGACAATGTATTAAAAAAAAAGAACGAGAAGAATAACTGAAGATTCGTTGGTCACCGATTAAATAAAACATGCCGGAATGAACAAAGTGAATGTATTAATGAACTACTTTGGAAGAGTACTCAGCGTTGGACATACAATCATGTAAAATGCAGCAAAGAAAGGAAATCATTATCGAGGAAAGATGAACATTTTGCAGCACACAAAAAATTGGGATACGCCTACGCAAGCTACTACACCTGCGATGTAACTAAGCAGCTACATATCTGCTGGTGTTTCAGCATCACAGGTGTGGTTAATTAAAAAAAAAACTTCTGAAAAACTGATAGCCCTTGTTTACTATGGCGAATAATGGGCATATTTAAAGGAGAACTCACAGTACACCACAAACAATGAACAGAAGAATTGCTCACTTGAATTTTCGGTAAAATTGCACAGAAGTATGTAAACATGTAGGATACATTCATGTTGGCTTGCATCCATCTTCATCAGAAGAACAGTCAGTGTAAAAACCGTAAGAGGATGACATAGCTGGAGCGTTCAGATTTGAATTTCCCACAGATCACAGTAGCCTACCACTGATCAATAGTAGCCCTGCGATCTGCAACGAAGGACTGCAGCATGTTGGGCGAAGATGAGGAACGAAGGAATACTGACTGGAAAAGATGTGAACAAGGAGTGTGGACGGGCAACCGTCCATGGAATTGCAAGGGACGAGATGTTCTCACGTCTGGTGACAATCAAGACGAGATGCCAAAGGCCGTCAAAGAAACTTGACAGCAGCGACGATGGTTTGCAAGGGGCAAAAGCCTGGAAGTGTCATATGTGAAGAACAGCAAACAAATGAGTTTCAGATGAAGGCTGGATGGGATGATTGTCTGGATGTGTTGATGAGTGTCAATGAAGGACGATTATCTGGAAATCTCCCATGTCAATCTGCGAAGAGCAGTGGCTTGACAAGCTCGCAGCAGGGAGGGGGGGGGGGAAGCGAAGTGACGCATGAAGATCTCCCAGCGACAGGTGTAGCGAGGTGAAATGTGGTCGACTCGGAGGGCTGCAGAAGACGACAGTCCGGAAGAGTTGTGTAAGAGAGAGCGGTTCGTGGACGAGGTGAGCAAAGAGGAAGCGTCGTGGGGTGGCGGAAGACAGGGACCGTGTCAGATAACGCAGGGACTGAGGTGAAAGAGCGGTGAAGTTAAGATGGTCTAGCCGGTGAGGAGTGATGACGTTTCCAGGATGCAGTTGTAGCTGAGAAAATCATTGTTGTGTGTTGAGTTGTTGTGAAAAGCCGGTGGGTTCGGTCGTAATTTGTTGTGGAAAACCCGGTTGGCTCAACCCATGAGGGCGTTGATTTGATGGCAAAGAGTGGCGAATCACGATGTGAGGCCAGAGGCGGCTGGCGAGGTGCAGAAGATGAGCCGAGAATGAGTTTGAAGAAATGTTGAGGGAAGCTTCAGCTGAAGAGAGCCGAGAATTTGATGTGTGAGACTTGACCTTTTCCTTATTGATGTTGTGATCGAGGATGGGCTGGGAAAGTTGGCGTCATGTGAAGCAGCAGCGAAGAGACCGATGCCGTCAGTGGTGGAAGTGACGGCGACGGACTATCAAGAATTATCGGGATTGAAAAGTGGTGGAATTGCGAGTGAAGGGGAAGCTCTGCTGGGCGAGGAGGTCCTTGGCGAAGTCCAGAATCTTGCCATGAGCGAAGAGGGTCTTCGGCGGTTGATGGTTTGAACGGTGAAGACGAAGTAGCGGGCGAAGAGACCGATGTTGTTGGTGGTAAAGGTTACGGCGACGGGTTGAAAAAATGCCAGGGTAGACAGGCAGTATCTTGGCGAAGTCCAGGATCTTGCCATGAGTGAAGAGATCTTCGACGGTTGAATGCTTGAACTGTGAAGACAATACAGCGGGCGAAGAGACCGATTCCATTGGTGGTGAAGGCTATGGCGACGAGCTGACAAAAACGGCAGGGTTGACAGGCAGAGGGCCAGCTGCCATAGGAGAAGTCATGCTTGGAGAGCAGTCCATCGGTGTGGTCCCAAATCTAGTCATGAGCAAAGACGGTGATCGGTTGTGGACGGTTTGACAGTGACGAAGTTGCCAGGAAAGATGGAGCTGATGCCAGAGTGGCGGTGAAGGCGACGGACGGGCTGACTATGATGTCCGGATCGGTGGGCGGAGGAATATTGGGCGAAGGAGGAGCAATCCTGGGCGAAGAGTCCTTCGGAGTCATTCTGGATCTGGCCGTGAACGATGGTGGTCTTCGGTTGTGGCACATGAACGGAAGAAGAGGATGAAGGGGGCGAAACTGAAGCGGGAAGAGAAGGAAGCGTGACTGTACCGGTGCACACAGGAGGGAAAAAGATGACAGACCACCTTGCCTGGACTGTTTTATACCGGGATACGAAGCTGGCCGTCTCTAGATTACTTTAAATCGCCAAGAAAGAAAAGCATTCTTGGGAAAAGAATGCAAAAATTCAGAGGTAATGTAATTTCCAAACGGCAGCTAGAACAGCGTTTGCTAGCCAGTGTGCCTAATAATTTAAAGAAACTTAATTCTTTCAAACACGGACATACACATGAGCTACCGTACCTAACCAGTGTTGCTAACCATGTATTCAACACCTACTGCTAAGTCACACTGGATAGGTATAGGAGTGCATGTTACATGCTAGCTGTAGACGTTTCCTTTTAAACGGCAATGACTTAGCGGTACGACTTCGGCCTTTGGTTTCAAAGGTTGTGGGGTCAATTCCCACCTGAGGCAGTATGACATCTAAGTCCGAAAGGCAACCTAAGGTTTGCATTCGCATTTAAAATGCAACAACATTTTACGACAAACATGCAGGTTATTTAAAACAAAACTGCAAGTTTTATCTTTATCTTGATTAAAGCTAAGGCATTATCTTCAATTATCTGAAAAACTAAATTCAAGTACTTTCAAGGATTAGTTAACAATTTCAAGGAATTTAAGGCTTGAATTCTTCTCAACAAAATCAAATACTTCAAGGACTTTATAATTAAGCACCTTGTACGAACCCTTGACTCGCTGACTAGTTAAGTAAGCGAAGAAGCGGTGTTCCTGACATCCTGTGAACGACGCTGATAAAAACAGCTCAGTAATTTTTCAGCTTTGGAACGCAACTCGAGGTCGAGAACATTTAACGATACAAAACTACGGCCTCGTGATCTTTGACCTTTGTCTTGGTACAAATGATATATTATACACACATTGTTTGGTTCATGTTTGGCAAAAAAAACAACTTCGCAATGCAAGCAAACAATAATATTTGAAAATGAAATATAAAAAAACACGTCTATGTGGCTTTTAACCTACTTTACTGTCGAATTGTTATAGCTTTGTAAATTTGTTACTGATTACTGTAATTGTAATTACATTTCAACACTTGTTAAATGGGTACTTAAAACTTACTTTTACCATATTACAGTTTGAATATAAAATTTACAGATCGTAGTTTACTACTTGAGGCTCTTAAGGCGGTACTTGAACCGTGCTTTCCTCAATGCAAAAATCTAAATGTTGTTGTCGGTATCCATGTTTTACGCTTTTTCACTCCCAGTACTGCCGATATAGTACTACATAAGTGCCTTAATTTCTGTCAAGCACACGCAGTACCACAGGTAGGTCTTCATTAGAGCCCAAACTTGAAAGCCATCGGCCCTAGAGTGGATAGCCATTGCTGAGGGGAAAGGGGCGGGCACATCATAGCCGAGGCCTGCCCCCCGTGGCTGTAGGCAATGCTTACCTAGCCAATCTGTACGTTATGCCACTGCCGCCTAAAAGTCATATTTCTATTCTAACAATGCGTTTGCCAGCTTCTCTACAATCGGTAGACAACTCTTGGTTTCACAGGCCACATACGGCACTATTGAGAGTTCTTGGAGAGTTTACACAGAAGAGAAATCTTAAAAGTAAACGTTAAACAAAAAAAAGCACTCTCATTCACAAAAGGATTGTAAATTTCATTCAAGCAGCTCATAACAACTATGGCAACGTTTGCTGATAAGACAGTTTGCAGGTTGAGCACCTACAGTCCACAGCTGCAGTATCTATTTATATAGTGAACCAGCTTTGTACGAACTAGCAAGCGCATTGGTTTCTTACCTTTTGAGGACGACACACTGGAAGCTGGTAGTAGTGGTAGGTTTCATGAGGATTAAAATATGGCCCGACTTTATTTACAAACAGTGTAACCTGCGACAAAAAATAAAAGTATTTTAAACCTTTTGCGGATGACACACTGGAAACTGGTGGTAGTGATATAGGTTTAATGTGGATTAAAATACGGCCCTAACTTTATTTACAGTGTATAGGCCTGTATGACCTGTCGTATGACACAAAATAAAAGTATTTAAAACCCAACTTCCACATTCAATAAATAAAAATTCAAGTAATTATTACTAATTTTTGGTAAACAAACAGATTTTTTAAACAGTGCCAGCCAATAGCAAAACGAAAAACTAAACCATAGTGTACAAAATTTATATAAAATTACGACTAGGCTAATGCTATTGCTACTACGATTACAAGCACAAAATAAACTCGTTAAAATGCTTTTAATGTGTTTATTTTACGCTTATTATGTAGACTCAAGTACCACACCGAGTTGAAATATCAAGCTTTTTATGCGAGGATGCGAAGTTTTAAGACGCACCGATACAACACCATAGATTAGTTGCGTGCACAGAGGGGGGGGGGGGGGGGAGGAAGGCATTGCCTCTGCCCTTTAAGCAAAATGCCCGCCGCAAAATGCCCCCCGCAAAAAAATAACATGGCCTTTTTGTGCCGAAATTTACTGTGCGGCACTGCCTGAGAAAGGGCCTAAAAACACCTAAAAGGGAAAAAAGGCTAAGAAAGAGGCACAAAAGGGTTAAACAAAAAAGTGACGGCAAAAAAAAAGTCCCCTAAAAATGTGTATAGTAAAACTACTGTTCTTTACCAAAAGTTGCCCTTCCCTCTCGAGGGTCTGTGCACGCTGCTGCCACAGATACGATACCAATCCAGTTTTAACAATTTTGCTGATAAGGCCGCTAAAAATTAATTACGTGGTTCTCAGGAGCGCACGCATGTTTTTTTTTATTAGCGCATGAAACGTTTTTTATGACATTATATAAAAAAAAAAGTACCAATCACGCATCAGCACTTTCACCAAACATTACCTGGAGCCGATGACCACATGAGCTCTTGCTCCATTCACAGGATCGCTTAGAAACGAATCTAAGGATCGTTCAGAAGTATGTCACAACTAAAAACTTGGATCTAAAGCATGACTTTTATCAAATATGCAACTTTTGCAGGCTGATGCTGGCATTAAAACAAACATAGATATATTGTACTAGACAAAATGTAAGCTACTGATTTCGGTTTGTTTGGTAAAAAAAAAAAAAAAAAAAAAAAAAATAAAACGCGCAAATAAAAAAAATTCAAAAAAAAAAAAAAGCCATCGCCCGCATCTGAAAAATCACTAATAAAAAGTCAAAAAAAAAATACCGCCCACTCGCCTTAATTTTTTTAGTACCACTCCCGAGAAATACTAATTTTTAGCGGCCTAACCAAACAGATATCCAAATTTTAATTCCTAATTCCTAATTTTTTTTTATCAGTGGTGTATGTGGTTTTCTTCAGAAGGCCAGAAATTATTCGAATAAAAAATGTTAACCAGAAACCAAGAGTTAAAAGATAGTTAGGGAGATACAGTCTGTTATTAACTGAGCAAAACGCCAACAACCACCTGTCATATCGAACGGCGCCCAAATTATCGATATTTCAGCAAAAGTTGTCGATACTGAAAACACAAATATACGTAACCGATCCGATCCAGCATTGCTGCAGCCGTAGTTTTTTATTTTTAGACCTAATATTGCAATACAGGATTCGCACATTCAAGAATTTTATTCCAAAGCCAACATATTTTTTCAAGGCCTTTTAATAAAAAGACGAACCATGTTCTTTGAATAGCACGAAACAATCTTACATTTTTCCTGGGATGCAACAGCGCCAACTGGCGTACACATCATTATTCGTAAGCAATAGGGCCATCAGCAATGCGTGTGGTGGGCAAGTTGTTATTATTATTTTTTTTTTTAAGATGGTCGCAAATTAGTAAGGCTGTACCGATCAGCTCTTTTCTACCCGAGCCGGTCATTAAACGAAACTGGCCGATACCAAATACCAATCTCAGACACCCAATCCTAATAACTTAACCCAGTTCCCAATTAACTTAAGACTGTAATACTAGGGATGGACAGTCGGTTTCATTTTTTTGACATCGGTTCCGGTTTCGGTTTTCAAGCCCACAAAACCGCGGGTTCGGTTTCTGTATCGGTTTTTGCCACCCTCCACCCCAACATATATTTATATTTTTTTTTCTTGTAACATTAGTATTACTAACTTCTGACTCGCTCCTGTTTTCACTTTTAGCAGCGTCGTAGACCATAGGTTTTGCTATGGCACCATTTTCCTCTACTGTTTTTTTTTTAATGACTAGGAGCTTTGTATAAAAAATGATAATTATTAAAAAAAATTAAAACAACCAATCAATCTTTGATTTTTCGAACGCCGTACGAAAAATCGTCACAAAATCCGAATCGGTTTCGGTTTTCAGTAAAAACCGAAAATTCGGTTTCGGTTACCGACACATCCCTATGTAATACTGAAGTGTCTTTATTTTTTTTTAAATGACCTTTGAAAGCGTTGTTAAATAAACCATGGCCTAAATTTGCAAATTTGCAAATTCGTAATTATTTTTTTTAAATACTGGTTTAAAATAATATTACATAATGCTAAAATCATTTTAAAACACAACCCCCCCCCCGAAAAATTTACTATTTTGCCTTATAATTTTTAAACAATAAGAGACAGATGCTTGGGGTTCGAACCATTGGAAAGCTAATTGCATCCCAGAAAAATGAAAGATTATTTTGTGCTATTCAAAGAACATGTTTCGTCTTTTTATTAAAAGGCCTTGGAAAATATGTTGGCCTTCAAAAATGGTGAAACGTCAAACGTCAAAATCTATTGACGAGAAGTGAAAATATCCTCAATTTGGTTTATTACCGATCTATCTGGGTTTTATCCACCGATCCCGATTTCAATCGTTATTAAAATTAGCGGACGTGACGTGACGTGACGAGATTTTTTAGAAGTAAAAAAAATGAAATATGAATCAACTATTCTTAATAGATAAAAAAAACTTTCCGGAAAATGTTAAAATTCCCCGACTTTCAGTATATAGCCTAGAGTGTCAGCGGCTCACTCCCCTTCCGTTACCTTCCATCCATTGGGTGAAGTGTTTGTAATTATCTTATATGTTTATCAAATTCCCTAATTTTTCCCTGAATTTTGCAGCCTTAATAAATTCCCTTAATTTTCCAGGTAGAACGCCACCCTGTAGTTTATTTTACGAAATTGTACAATTTTCTTTTAACCGCCGTACAACTGCAGAAAAAAATATTGCATAGCCTTTACAATAATGCCACAAGCGGTACTACTATTCCAGGGATATTGCTATTGAGTGTTGGGGCACGTTACGCAACGACTCGCCTTTAAGGGTCGACCGAATTTCGGTTTTCGTCGCCGAAACCAGAAAATTTTTGGTTTCGGTTCTTGTTTCGGCCACGAAGTTTTAGTTCAGTTTCGGTTTCGGCCGAAACCCATGAACTGGTTTCGGTTGAATGCTATGCTGCAGAAGCCGAAACCACCGCTGCCTCCATGGGGTCTCATCGCAGATCCATCTTTCATCTGCCATGCCACGCCAAGAAATAATAAATACAATTTTTCTTTCAATCCGAATTTTATTCTGATTGTAATGGCTTCGTTGCAATGGAAGGAGTTTATGCTTTCATTTCTGTTTATTTATCAAGCAAATCTTTAACTTATTGAATAAAGCCCCTTTCTGGTTAATGGATTTAACACGAACTTAATGGTTTTAAAATATAAAAAAGGCTAATGACCAAAAAGAAAAATAAACATACAAATGAAAATCCTCTAGTCTTTTTGCAATATTGACAGTCTTTGTTAAATTCGGAAATTTTTTTTGTGGGGTGGAAGGGCATTTTCTTGGATTTTCTCAACCTAGGGCCAGAAAATGGGTAAACTGGGCTCTGCCTCCCAGTCTAGACCATGTCTATGCAAAACCATCATACAGTCATAATTCTATGATTTTATCCTTGCTTTTTGTCTAATTATTAATACCGATATTATTCAGGTTAGGTGTTGGTTTCGATTTCGGTTGTGGTTTCGGTTTCGGCCGAAACCGAATTGCCAGTTTCAGTAGTGATTTCGGTTTTGGCCGAAACCAAATTACCGGTTTCGGCCGAAAGTAAAATAAAATCGGTTTCGGTCGACCCCTACTCGCCTTTGCATTCTAGGCGCTAGAATTTAATCGCTATGGCAAATGCGTTATTGCCATGGTATCAACGCTACCTGGATTAGCTAAATCCGACATCGTTTGGGTAAATGCTTGCAGTTTTATAATTCGTGACAGTAAGATAAAGAATTCCTCCTGACAAAACAATTTTCTCAGTCGCTTCTAACCTCAATTATTGATTCGTTTCATTGCGAGCTAGCAGAGCTAAAACCGCCGCCATGTTGCAATTTCACATAATTTCTAGCTTCTAGCTGCGAGAATGCAAAGGCGAGTCGTTGCATAAACCTGGCCTCAGCTATTGTTGGTGACCTTTTTAGCGAGTACGGCTAAATTCAAGTCACTAACTGTTGATTTTCATTCGCCAAAGTGGCGAGTGGCGACAGGCATTGGAAAGGGTTTCTTCAGAATTTAAAATCTAGAACTACTAACACACTTGCAGCCAAATCAGATTTCGCAAAGATCATGAATATATTCTTCAATCACGTTCGAGGACCCTCGTTAACCAACAAACTTGCCAACAACATCTCAGTGAAAATGCGATGGAGGTTTTTACTTTGACTAATGCTTGACATGTTGAAAAATCGGAAAATTAACGCTAAACTCAAAACGTAGCACTTTGTTCAGTTGCTTTGGCGAATTTTCGATGAACTTCTTATCAAATGATGGTAAAAATTTAATAATAGCAACATTCATCTTCATCAGGCTTCTTTCTAGTCGTAGTAGGAACTCCAAACCAAGCCAAACGAGTTCGACAAGATGTAAACAGAGTTCCTACTACGACTAGAAAGAAGCCTGATGAAGATAAACGTTGCTATTATTAAATTTTTACCATCATTTAATAAGTTCATCGAAAATTTGCCAAAGCAACTGAACAAAGTGCTACGTTTTGACTTTAGCGTTAATTTTTCCGATTTTTCAACAACATCTACTCAATACTGAAACGTTCACGTTTTAATCGTTCGCATTATGAAAGAACAAAAGCAGCTGCAAAATAATCCCGAGGAAAAAAAGTTTGTTTTCCATGTTGTTGCTGTTGTTATATATTAGATTCAGTTGCCATACATGCCGAAATACACCATAGTGTCTGGGCATCCAGAATCGACCATAAATCGCCTACACTAACAGCCCACAGGCAAAGCTATGGCCCACCCCCTAAAATGCTTGAAGGTCAGCCCCGGGGGAGAAAGGAGGGGGGGGGGGGCTGCAACTAGGTTATTTCATAACTTCTGACCCTAAAGTATTTCAGATCGTAATTTTTCTGCTAAATATTGGCTAAGATTTTCAAACATTTACAGAAATCAATGTTTTACCCCCTTAAATAGTGTTTTTTTTTTTTTACCAAAATTAACTAAAAGCTTCATTCATAAAGCAAACTAAATATTAGGGATCGGACGAACAGGGAAAAAACATATTCGAATATTGCCAAAAAAATATTCGAATATTCGTTCAAAATTTTTTTTGTACATGTTTCAGCCTGAGCCCTCCCAAACCCCACGAAAATTAGGGGAATTATTTAGTCTACTTATTGGCAATGCAAGGCACACATAACCCCACCCCCCCCGCAAAGAAAATGATGAATTGCCAACTGCAGTACGGAATATGGAATGAACGTATGTACACCAAGGTGTCTTTCTTTCTTGTATGATATTGAAGTTGACGTCAATCATTTGGTTGCCATGGCCCTGGTTGACTTCTTTAAACCTCAAATGTTTTAGGGAGAACTGCTGTGTGCTTCCGTAATCGTAACCCCCAATCAGTGGAAGCAGTGGTTGCAATGTTGTGAGTAACGTGAATTTTTGAACGTTGGTTTTTTTCTTTTTATCTGTTATGTTTTTATTTGTTTCAGTAAATTTATTACATTTGTTTGTGTTCTTCCTCTTTGGAACCACTATCGCAGCGGCTCCAAGCTCGTCCACCATCGATCTGTATATGTGGAAGGTTGTACTATCGCCATTGGTGTAAAAGGTAAATTAAGGTCGCCGTTCACGAAAATGATGTCAGTTTTTTTCCAAATTACGAGCCTCGCTCGCTGCGGCTAACTACATAACATCAGAAAACGCAACCAAAAACTTATCCGGAAAACTTCACGCGCCGGAATCTAGATAGGCCGGCCATCTTGCTTGGAGCTTCTGCGGTAGTGGACCCTCCTCTTTTCATTTAACACAAACGGGGGCTGGGATCCAGGGTCTCAGCCCTCCGCCGTGGATTCCAGCACTCCTCGTTCACTTTTATTGTTGCGATCCGGTCGTTCTGCGAATCTGCATTGTTATAAGAGGACTGAGAGCTTCAAAAAGGGCGAGAAGAGGAGGAAGCATAGTGCAGACTGGCAGGGACTCTTAAAGCACATAGGAAAACTTAAAAACCAAATCAAAAATTAAAAAAAAAACCCGTAAAACTACAGAGAACTTTTAGTTTGCGAATATTCGAATGGAACATGTCATATTCGAATATGCTCTTAACGAACGATTATTCGTCCGACCCCTACAGTAAATAGAATAAAACTAGTAACAGGGCTCCCCCCAGCCGACCTTAATAGATAAAAAATGGGAAATACAGGAATTTCTTGTTAAAAAATAACAGCTTTATAAGAAAATCAAGCAAAATTTGTAGCAGGTTTATATGGTAATTATTAGCCTGTATGCAGTGGGAGTATGTCCTATTATACTGTAGGACAACTATATTTTTTCTTGTCTTAAAATACATAGGAAACTTTAAAGAAAGAGTGTACATACACGGTCCGTACATGATTTACTTAGCCGTGTTTGGCAGCTCGCCCAACTTACATTCACTTTTAGTACCTGCAGTGCCACGGAAGGGTTAGATAGATGTTCTTCTTTCCTGATCCAAATAATTAGCACAGCAAGGAAACACGCCCAAAACAGGGCAATATTTTGGTTCAGGACAGAAAAAATATAGGAAATTTCACTATTTGTAGGAGTTTTATAGAAATCCTATTAAAAAATAGGAAATATAGGACTGGGAGCCCTGTAGTAAACTAAAATTTAGTGAGAGATATATGGTTAAACTGTCTGTTCACACTATAAAATTGTATGATGAAAGTGCGTTTTTAGGTTTAATCACACAAAAAAAATTTAAGTGATTTGCAGGATTTTGTCTGATGACGCCAAATTCGTCCGGTATCCTAGACACCAGGATAAGGTAGATTCTGCATGTATGTGAGTTGGATTGGGTAAGGATATTTACTAATTTTTTTTCCTTATTTTTTCTTTAGGGAAATAAAACCCAATCATCGTCCAAGCGTAAAACGGTTTAGCAGAAATGCTTGGCTTTCAACATAAAACTTCTATTATCGATTTCAAAGAGTTTTGGTAGTTAAGGAGGGATTTCATCAAGTTTCCACACATGATTTTAACTATTTTAGTAGCTTTGCACAAAAAAGAAATCAACTGTAAATACAATACTATAAGGCAAAGTGCGGCGAAGAGCGAGGTTCGAAAATCATCCACTAGATGTCACTACGCGATGGTTGCTTGCGCTTCTCGAAAACGAAACTAGTGCACACGGTACACTAGAGGCATCTCTTTTCTGCAAAAGAAAAAAAATTGGACGATGGGGAGGGGGGTCAAGTAATGTCCTTGTGTTGGGAGGTGTATTTTAGGTCCAGCTATTCTGTTCACATTATAATGCTGTAAGAACTAAATGGACAGAGAATGTCGGGTGGAGATTGCGCCTGTTATACGGTGATAACTGCTGTTTACTTGAAGCAAACACCCATCGTGGCATCCGAGGACTGCAGTTCATTTGTCTTCGTTGTAATTTCAGGGTAATATTATGTAATGGGCAAAATTACGCCAGCCGAGTTAGTCCAGTTAGTTCTGCTAGATTAGCACGAATTTATAGGGTTGGGGAAGATAATTTGTAATGCTAAAAAGCCCCTATTGAGACGCGTTAAGATTCATTCCTCTAAGTTCTGTCCAAGTTTTCAGAGGGCGCCACATGTGCCATCTGGTAATTTTTGCTCGTTTTTCAGTCCAAATCTAAAGTAAACTAAATAATAATTAAATACAAGCTAGTTTAGTTTAGTTTGATTTTAGGCTGAAATCTGACCCCCCCCCCCTATCTTTGCCATTAAGGTAGATAGAATTATGAAGAGAGAACATTAAAACAAAGGCTTTTCCATGGTTCTCTGTCATTTTTAAAGTCATACTACGCACCTGCAGCACCAATAACACAATATAAAAGAAGGACAACCACTAGAAAACTCATATGGCCCAGCAGGCAAACAAAAGTCTGCTGAAAGTTATAAGGTTCATCAAAATATCTCTTGAAGGATCAATACATGCAGCCTTCACGATGTGTTCTGGAAGGCAGGCAGTTCCAAGGTGCAATGGCTGTAAACCACATGGAGAACTTTCCACAGTTGGTGCTAACCCTTGGTTTCAGCAAGGTGTAGCAGTGACCTCTCGTTTATGCTTATCATTCACGTTCAAGGGTTCTCTAAGGCTCGCTTCACAAGTCACCACTCGGTGGCACTTCCAGAAGCGCCACTCGTAACAGAGTCGAGCATAGGACTGAGTATGGGTGTTTAGACGTGTGGCACTACGGAAGGGCTAGGTGCCACAGACGATCAACGTGCAGCCTAAAAGAGCGAGGCAAGTCGCTATTAAAAAGTTTAAATAGAACACGCATCCCCCCCCGCAGACTCTTCACTCTTCCAGAAAGGTAAGCTGGATTTGTTGCAGCCTTTGCTCGTGGAGCAAGTGAGGGATACCAGCAAGAAATTTTTTTGCTCGTTTTTGCAGTTTCCACACAAGCAATGTATTTTTGGTGTCCTGATGACCAAATTTGAGCACAGTCAGCCACATTTGGACGAATAAAGACACTAACCATTCTATGCGCGACACAAGTGCTCCGAATCAATGGAAATGAAAACTTTTTCGTCGTATGTTTTTTCGATCTCTGTCATCCTTAGCTCTTGACCATGTTGGCTCCCTTATGTTTCCTGAGTAAACTTTTAAAGTTTTGTAATATTAAAAAAGCGTATAGATTTAAATTTAACACTTTGACTGCCGGCAATGTCACATGATAGGGCATTTATTACAGTCCCATTTGTATTTACAGTCCGGCAGCCGACACGAAAGCCCAAAAGAATAGTCTGCACAATTGCTCATTGTGTTCATTATGGTGTGTGTAACCTAATTTTGAATGATGCCACCTTGGAACCTTTAGGGAATTTAAGATGGCGTCAAAAAATGTTTTTTTGCTTCCAGTGTCTAAACCGTTCATCCTATTGAAAATTAACCGGTCACCAATTATGTTTAGAATAAAATTTCCTTCAAAAAAGGTTCTATTCATATTTTTGGTAAAATTAATCCTTCTTGCCGATATTCGTTATTTAAGTTACTTTGGGCAGTTTACACAACAGTGGAAAATGTGTGTTACAATTTCCGAGTTTAAACAGCTGCAATACTCGTTCTAATTAGGATAAATAGATGTGATTTAAGCTTAGATGCAGATGTGTATCTTCCAAAAAGGGTAATTAAAACGGTTTATATTAATTAGGAGCTAAACTACGGCAGTTTACCTATGTTGCAGCGCTGTGCTTTTCGCTCTATTTTACCACAAGTTCCATTTTTAAACTGCTGCACTACCCGTTCTAATTCGGATAAATGGATGTGATTAGACTTAGACGAAAGATGAAGATGTATATTTTCCAACAAGGGTGATTAAAATAAAACGGTTTAGACTTAGAGCGGAGTAAAATGAATGAAGGGATGCTTAATATTAATATTTCCTAGTGAACTGCCAATTCACTAAACCGAGTTCACTAAAGGAGTTCATAAGCAAAGTTGAAATAAAGCCGTGTGCATAAAGCATTTTTTTAAAATGCAGCACACATCAACAAAGTAAACAAACAGCAAAACTTGACAAAACCTGAAAAAACGTAGCCGGGTTGGGGTTTTCAAAAAAAAAAAAAAACAGGTTTTTCACAACCCTGCCACGTATAGGTTAAGATTAACATTCTTTTTTCAATTCGTCACTGGGTGATTAACTTGCTTTAATTAGTCGCCAGATGTGGTTTTGTTTATCGCCACAATGCATCTTTTCGTATTGAAACCCAGTTAATACGTTTGTGTGTTGGAAGTGAATCCCAACCCCAGCCCTAATATTCATTTTTAAAGAACAATTTATAATAATTTTGATTTAGATAACATGCAAAATGATTCGTGCAGGATGGTAGGCATTCATCGTTCTTTCATAGACCAACAAAAAAAAATGATAGTTCATTGGTAGAGAAAAATTATAGTGAAAAATACAATTGTCAATTGGACCTCCCCCCTATTTTGTTTTCATTACCTACTATCACTGTTTGAATCCACAGAAGGTAACAAAAGGGGGAAACAAATTTTACGGTATTTTATAGGTATATATAGCAAAGCAATACAGATATGGAGTTTACAATTTGCGTACCATAAAACACTTTCGAGGCGTCGTTGCACATTGGCTAATTTTGTTTAAGAGCATCAATGTACACACATTGCGTAAATTTTTGTTCAGCGATGCGGTTCACTGTTCAGTGGTTGGTCAGTTTCCGTCTGGAACCCTGCTACAGACTGTGTGGCTTACCGGGCTTAGGGGAACCCCCAGTAATCAAGTATTTACACCAGTGAATTTGGCGGCACATTACCGTTACTCTGACCACTTTGATACATTAAATTATTTGTTCACAGTATTCCCCCCCCCTTTTTTTTGGCGTGGGAGGGCGTGTAAGTATGAAAATATTGTTATAACCATTGTTAGTATTGTTGGCATCGTCTCTCATTGGACGGCTAAAGTTCGGACAATGAGAACGTGTCTAGACACACACTAGTGTATCAGGATAAATCTAAACAACGTTGCACAGAAATTGTATTCACGTCCATTTCGCGAAAAATAAACCAACTGTAAAAACAAAGCCAAATAAACAAAGCCAAAAACTGGTAGAGGCCACCAAATTGAGAGTGGTTCGGCCCTTCAAAGGAGTGATATTAACATATCAAAACTAACTAAATAAAACAAATTACAACAAAATTAAAACCAGACCAAAAACCTATAAAGAGGTGACTAAGTGGAGAATGGTTCGTCGTATAGACAAAAGGTAGTAGCAAATTGTTGAAAACCAATTTCTTGTTGACGTGGCACTTTATTCACATCTGCACGGTTGTGGAGTTGAGACAATACACAATTGGTAAAAGGGGCCGCCAAGTTCCGAATGCTTCGGCCCTTCAAAGTGAGAGATATCAACACCAAAACATTCGCCAACTTAATCGCATCGAATAATACTCAAGGACGTTAAATGAAAACTTGAACACTGCTACCGAAAGTAGCAAATGTTCTAGTTTTCATTTAACCTTCGAACTATTAAGCGGTGCGATTAACTTGGCGAATGTTTTGATGTGTTGATATCACTCCTTTGAAGGGCCAAACCATTCGGAACTTGACGGCCCCTTTTACCAATTTTGATTTGTGATACGATAAAATACAATTCGAGCTAAAAGCATTTAAGAATGATGGTTAAATTGTAAAAAGTGTGCCTTCCTCATGTCTGATCAGGTATTCAATGTTCCAAAACGCTACAGCCCAAGACCTGAATAGGGGAGTTTACATTTTCTCCATGGCCGAATTAGACTAGCTCTTATAAATTGGACTCTCATTTTATTTCTTGAAATTGCAAAAGTAATACTAAAATAAATAAAAGGAATGGGATGCGAGTTACACTCCCCTGAGCAGGGCCAGAGTTCCACCATCACCAAAACATATCACAATGCTAAATCAAATCCTCGAGAATATGTCAGAAAGGAAGTCCTAGAAGTACACCATCGCAATGTAGGTAAAATTTTTCAGCTTGCTGGGCAATGACCCCCATTGGGGTAGTGAACTGCGCTTCCCAGACTTCATAGCTGGATATTTTCGACCCCCCATGTACATTTTATCCTGCCTGCAACACTACCCCGAGTCATTCAAGAAAAAAAATTAAAATTTTGCCCGCATTCAGCATTTGCCTACGTTTAAAACGCAACCATATTTAATAAAGCATAAGTCCACATGCATAACCCTGCCCACCCTGGTGAGAGTGTCACTCCCCCATTGCATAACAAATACCCCCCCCCCCCTCCCTTACACAGCGTGGGTCTGACGCTACTGAACTTTTGGGGAGAAACTAAGCAAAAAAAAGTGGCCTCTGGTCACCAACTTTTCGACTGGCCTCTTCAGCCGCCAGTCCGCCTCTGGGAGTACCCCCACTCCCTGAACTGCAGCACTACGGCAATGTACCGATCGTGACAACTACATTACAGTCTGACACGTGAAAACGATGATCGTTAGCCATAATTTAGTAAGGACGGTAGCGAATTGAAATCTCTTACAAAATGTAAGGCATGAGGATCACCCATCCACATCGTACCGTCGTTCAGGCCTTCCCGAACCTAGTCAATTCATTACCGTATTCCTATTTGAGAACCCCTGTTTCGTGTTAGTCTGACTATTGTTCAAACATGTGACGGAGTATAATACGTACGACGTTGGGTGATAGAATTCCCTAACTACTCGCTCATAGCCAAAAAAAAATTCAATAAAAATATTATCGGTTAGATCGTTACGACAACAGGAATCCGTGGCACTTGGGGCGACTAATCGCAATCACCAAACCCAAACACAAACAATCATTAAATCCCGTATGTTGACTGCGTGCGGCGAGGCTGGCTTCCCACCTGGCTCCACTTTCACCACTACACCGTCCTCTCCATAACGATACTGAAAATCGCTGCCCGGGGGGATATGAACCGATAATTGGTCGGCGATCGAGTGATCATCGAGCATCGGTTTCCTTTACTTCACACGTTGCTAGCTACCAGAAGGAAAACACTCGAACCTGCCGACCATCTACGTGGTTTTTACCTCCAATGCCGCCATTAATACGGCTGTGAGACGTATCTGTATTGGTATGGGTTTCATAACATGTTAAATAAAATATTGTAATACCTTTTCCCCTTTCTTGTAGCTCGTAGCGACGGCAGCCGAGTAAATAATCGCCGACCACAAAACGAATCCAAACACAGACGCCATCTTGGCAGCCAAGCCTCCAACCCAAAACCGTCGCTTGGCAGTCACGTGACGCGTCGAGAGTACGGACTCATTTTGGTATTCGTGCGCGCCGAAATTTAACTTTTTTATAAACAAATTTAAATGGAGTTCCAAATTAAAATTTAAAATTAAATTTCGATGTATTTAATTTACTACGTGAAAATTTACAATATTTTCCAAACCAAAATTTCAAGTGAGTCCGGTATAACAGCGGGATTCCTTTGTTTTGGCGCAGGCATATCCAAGATGGAGTGCAGTTGACGGCGTAATCCTGCCTCCTCAGTAGCACAATCATGGATTGATTAAAGCGTCGGAATTTATTGTGGGTTTAGAGGCGAAATTAGCCAGTTAGATATTGAATCGGAGCCAAAATGGACTTCCAGTCGGCAATGGAAACATTCGCCGAGGCATGGGTTGCAGCAAACACGCAGACGCCGCTCACGGAGGCCGCCGCCGCTGAAGCTCAGGTGCGTAAAACCACGCCGGTTTGAAGGGCGAGCGAAGCACGTCTGCCGCCCGTCCTAAACATCGTGTGGCGCCCGAATCCTGTTGACAAGGGCCCCTTTCCCTCCCCTGCACAAATCCACGGGCCTCGTGGGGTCCTGTC
>JAHWFP010107439.1:0-13200 GCA_023313725.1 Lithobius niger
AATTAACGTTTTTAAAAAATAAGAAATTACTTATATTGAATTTCAACAAGAAAAATTTTTAAAAATGAAAAAAAAAAAAAACAATGGCCAGGTATGTGGAATAGACGAAGATGGGGTGGGGGACACGACTGCCTTACCACCAAGGTTAGACCTGCCAGGGACACTTTGGTCCCCGATGGCATCGCCCAACGTGTAGGTTTTACAGGGGAAGGCTGGCCAAGGTGCAGACAAGGGAATGTTTAAATAGGCTAATGACGGTAAAAATTTTTTAAATCGTTGTAAACTTGCTAAAAATATTTGTTGATTTTAAAAAGTAAAAAACAAATGCATCCTCATAATGGGATTTGTCATAATCAAATAGTTAAAAAAAATATACATTAAGTTAAAAAAAAATCTATTTACCACATAATCGATTGATGGATGGGCCACAGGATACCAATATCGTACTAGTGTTCGGAGGCGGGGGGGGGGGGGGGGCATAATGGTATTTTAATAAATTTACTGAGGTCTTCAGTGAGTAGTTCTCTCCTAAATTTTGCCTCAGAGTTCATGCCCACTTTACTAGGACGAAGCGCATTCCAAACGGGAACAATGCGGACTGAGAAAAAATTTTTTCTACAATCAAGTTTCGCACCTTTGGTAGCAAGCTTCTAAGGGTGCCCACGAGTCTAGTCGGATCAAAGAACGGAAGGTCAACCGTCATCATGCCTCGCAGTATCTTATACGTCATAATAAGGTCAAATCTTAAGCGCCCTAATTCAAGAAGTTCAAGGCCCGTTCTTGCGAGGCGCTCGGTGTAGTCCACTTTCCGAAGCCCCGGAAGACACTTCGTAAATCGTCTCTGCACTGACTCAATCAATGTCCTTTGCGAGGTACGGGGACTAAACAGGTGTTGCATACTCCAAGATGGGACGGACGAACACCTTGAAAGCCCACACCTTAGTTTGTAGATGACCCGAAGTGAAACATCTATTTATTATGGCAAGCCGTCGAAAAGCAGCTGAGGATATTTTCGTACAGTGAAGTGATGACTTGAGGTCGTGGGAAAACCAGATGCCAAGGTCTCGAATCTCATTGGCGAAAGGAAGTGTGTCACTGTTAAGTACATAGTTTGATTCTGGGCTCTTAGGTCCAATACTTAAAGGTTGACATTTCGAGGAGGAAAGTGGCAACTGCCACATCGTAGACCAACTATGTACTTTCCCAATCTCGACCAAAAGGGCAGGCGAAGGACCCGCAGATACGATCTCAGTTCCAATCTTTATGTCGTCCGCAAATTTTGAACCATATGGTGAAGAAGTATTCAGGTCAAGATCATTTAAAAAGATTAGAAACAATAATGGTCCTAGAACCGAACCTTGAGGGACGCCACTCACCATGTCAATCTTGTCCGAGAGAGTAAATTCAATTTTAACTTGTTGTGTTCGGTTTCCGAGAAATGCAGCCAACCAATTTAAAAGCTATCCACCAATGCCACATCCATTTAATTTTGCAAGAAGTTTTCGGTGGACAACCGATTCGAACGCTTTTTTGAAATCAAAATAGATTACATCACTCTGGGCACCAATGTCTAATGCATCGGTCCACCGGTCTAGCATACCCAAAAGGTTGTGTGTGGCTGAGCGGCCTGGGAGAAACCCAAATTGATCCGGTTTAATGATGGATGTCTCCATTAATAACATAGTATCCCTGATGACAGCCTCCATGACTTTACAGATCACACACGTCAATGAGATAGGCCTGTAGTTTTCAGGATTCGATGCCGAACCTTTCTTGAAGACTGGAATAACAATAGCATTTTTTCACTGATCTGGAAGTTCTCCTTGTTCAAAAGACATAGCAAAAAGTTGAGATAATGGGTAGCAAATTTCATCTGATATCTGCTTAAGTAAAAAGGCTGAAATGCCATCTGGGCCACATGAAGTACTAGATTTAAGATTTGTCAATGCAGTGAGAACAACAGTTTGGCTAAACTTTACAGTGTGACACTTACTTTGCCCACATCGATTTTGGGGCCACGGGAGATTTTGGTTACCATCATCAATAATGCCATTTGCTGCGAAAATCTTGCTTAAAAGTTCTACCTTGTCTTGCTTTTCTACAAGGAATCCACAGGGGCTTTTGAAAGGCGGTATTGGTCTCATTGACTGCGTTTTTTTCCGGTAAAATTTAAAAAGGGTTGAATTGTTTCCATTTCGAATTACATTTTCTTCGTTTTTTTCTGTGCCATGCCTCAACCGCATTTGAATAGTTATTTCGAGAAGCGTTATATGCCCTTAAGGAGTCTGCATTACGGTCTGTTTTGTATCGTTTCCAAAGTTTAAGTTTATGATTTTTCAACTTAACCAAAAGATGTGGAAGGCTGCGAATGTGTGCTCTAGTCATCCCCCTAGTTGTCCTGCAGTAAATTATGTTGTTATTTAGGACCTCCAAAAAACACTTCCATGCACCATCAAAGGATGAATGGATTGAGAAAATTAGATTATCCCAATCAATCAGTTGAAGTGACGTCCTGAGCAATGGGAAGTCTACCCGGCCCAACTGTGATTCCACGTTTGTCTGCGCTTCAGACCCTGAGACATTTACCGTGTTAAGATTTAATTTGAAGGTAATAACGCAGTGATCACTTCTACCAAAGTGAGGCCCCACTACAAGGTCAAAAAGTCGTCTATCATCATCAGTAAAGATGAGATCAAGTATATTTTGCCCACAGGTAGGCTTATCCACATGCTGAGTAAGACCCAAGGGAGTTATAAGTTCTAGGAATAATCTGTGATGTGGGTCCCTAGCACTATTGCTTACTCAGTTTACAGTTGACTGATTAAAGTCTCCTAGGATTACGTTTGAATGGTTCACGTTTATAGATTTCGATAAAAAATGGCAGACGTTTATCACAGATTTCTCTAGTCTACTATCTGGGAGATAGCAACGAGTAAATGTAATGTTAAAAAGGCGCATAGATATGACCAACCCTTCAACTAGTGTCCCGACTACCACCAAGACCACAGGTATTTCCACACTATATATAATTAACACCCCGCCTCCTCGACTGCCACGGTCACGTCTCGCAACCACGTACTTTTTTGGATCCACTACCATCGCATCGGTGAACCCCTGATGGAGCCAAGACTCCACAATAAAAATCACTTTAAAACAATCACTATCAAGCATTGCATTAAAACATCCCAAGTTTCGGACAACACTACGCGCGTTAAAAAAAAGCACAAGATAAAAAACGGTTAGTAACACCACAACCCCTCACTGGAAGTGACTCCATACTGGGGGGATCCCCATTTACATTTAGGAGTTTTCCGACGAGTCATGTAATGACGCCAACTTGAGTTGAAGCACAGTTCTACCTCGTGTAGTGAGATGTATCCCATCACTGGCAAGGAGTGTATGATTATTTAAGATTTCCCAATCCAATGACAAAAAGGAGAGATTTTGGGCCACACACATCCTCCTAATAAGGCTGTTCGTATGCATTACTAGTGCATCATTATCCCTGTTCGTGTGTCCTAGTCTGGGGAACAGTCCGACTAAGGTAATACGGGCGTTTGGGCACGCATACCTGAGTGATGTCGAAAAGTCAGAAAGATACAGTGCAATTCGGTTCGGTGGTATTTTACCTATATTATTTGTACCTGCACAGATAATAAATGATCTACACTTGTTACTTATCTTGACAAGTTCAGGCAATTTTTCTGCTAGAGCCTCGACTGTTAGGCCTGGGTAAGTTAGTGTGACGGATTCCGTGTGGTTGCTGCCCTAAAATTGTCGACCTTGTGGTCCATGTAGCTTCATGTGGCTTATCTCTAAATGTTGATCCAACACTACTGTTTCCTGCAATATGGGGGAATTTCTGCCAACTTTGTAGATTTTCATTTCGTGTCTCATTTGTGCGGTTACAGAGTGAGGAAACATGTGGGGTAGGGTCACAGAGAACATCAGGGAGTTTGCTGTTTGTTTCATTTACTTGAAGCTGAGTTTCAAAGGGTTGGCTGACACTTTTCTTACTTTGTATTTCTCCTGATTTACGCAGTGGGATTTTGTTAGCTTTCACAAAGCCATCTTCACTTGATGGGGGGAGACTTGTTGTCTTATTTAGTTTACGTCGGGCTCCTCCTCTATGAAAGGTGATATTTCTTTCCAATACAGGATTAACTAGAATTTCGCTTCCAGGATTTACCCCACAATGTTTATTGGTTTGATCGTGATCTAAGTGAGCCGCCGAAATCGACAGTTGGCAGCTTCCAGTAAGATTTAGTTTAACACTGAGATTAGCTGGTTCACCCGATCCTGTTGCACTCAACTCAGCTTTCTCTTGGGCTAAACCACCTACAGTGGGGGTAGATTCTTTATTTATTTGTTGTGGGTATTCTGCGATCATCCCATCATCATTCTCTTGCCAAATCACATTAAAAAACCGGGGGAAAACGTGTTTTAAGGTGTAAAAAAAACATTGAAAACACGTAAAACTATAGTTACGATCGTGTTGAAGCGCTGGCCATATCGCAGGAGACAGAGTAACGAGAAAACCTGATTTGCATCGCAATGAAAGGAGACGGAAATTACCTAACCTTAACCAAACTAACCTACCTAACCTAACCTACCTAACCTAACCTAAAAAAATAACAAAAAAACGCAGACACCATAGTTTAGAACATAACTTTCCGTTTTCGTGATGCCAACTTTTCGTGCTACTCTGAATCCCAGAACATGGCCGCCGCTTTACACGGCCGGGCCCACCGTGTTACGCGATTAAAAAACGTGTTTGGAGAGCTAAAAAACGTGTTTACATAACCAAAAAAACATTTCCCCCCATTTTTGTAACGTGAAATGAGAAGAGGATGAAGATTTAGGACGGTACGTACCAAAATTGATCGATTACTCGTGGTTCGCTTAAACTACACAAATACCACATTGATTAGGTTACTTAGCTGCGAATCTATGTTGTGGGATTACAATTGCCGAAAACATCGGCTACGGCTCGGCGTACAAAACAGAAGCCGCTTCGCCCAAAAGAAGCCAAAAGATGGATGCCGCTCTCAAACAGAACGGGGAAACAACAATGATAAATGACCAACATACATGCGGCAACAGAGCAAAACACTTCACGGGTACAAAGATATACAGCGTTCCCACAGCAAGACTCCGTATACTGCTGGCTAATAAACATTACAGAGAGGGGAGTGGAAACTATAGTCTAGTGGGGGTTTACACCACCACAGGAAAACCGTTCATATCGGAACTGACGACGTGCTTTCTTGAGAGGTGTGGTATTGATCTAAATAATAGCACTCCGTATCACCCACAATCACAGGCGGTGGAGAGAATGCACCGGACGTTAAAGGACATCATCAGAGCCCTGGTGGCTGAGTACCCGGAGGAATGGGATGATGCTCTGGCTCCTGCAATGTTAGCCATTCGCTCAACCCCATGTGAAACGACAAACTTTACGCCAGCGGAATTGGTGTATGGTAGGAATGTAAGGACCCCACTTACATTGTTAAGGAGAAAATGGTTAGGCAAGGAGGTGCATGTAAATCCTACTGTGGTGACTATGTGGTAGAAAGATTGAACGATTGGGAGAAGGAAATGGCAAAAACTGCAACAATGGCAGCACAACGGCGTAATAAAGTTTATTACGACAAACAGGCAAGATTACGTGAGTATGAGCCTGGGAGTAAGGTATTGTTATTAAAAATGGATCGCAAGGACAAGTTAGCAGCATTTTGGAAAGGCCCATATGAAGTTTTAGAGAAGGTTGGTGAGGTAAAGTACAGAATAAAAATGTACCATGCTAACTTAATGAAACCGTTCTATGAGGAGGTTACGACCATAAACGAAGTAGGTGTGCGTGAACTACAAGGACAGGGTGAGGAAAGAGGATAAGCCATGGAATTAGAAACGCATACGTGGGATTCAGGTGGAAAAAAGGTTATTTTACAGGCAAGGAAGTGATAGAGGTGGCAAAGGTTGGGCCTCTGTCGAACGAACAGATCAATGATTTGATCAGGGTTTTTGACCAAGTTCCGGGGGTGGTCTCTTACAAGCCGGGCACCACTGGCTTGGTTGAATTCGATATAGAAATGGACCGGGAAGTGACGGTATACAGAAGCAATTGCACCGGTACTCACCCAAACAGAAGGAATTAATTGAAACAGAAATAATAAAAAGTTGCATTAGGAGTGATTAGGCCTGGGAAAAGCAGTAATGCTTCGCCTATTTTGATAGTGACTGAAGAGGGGAAAACGCCAAGGCCTGTTGCGGATTACAGGGAATTGAACGGAGGAACTAAGGTGCAGAAGTTCCCAATGCCTAATTTGGAAAAAATGGTTGAGTGGGTAGTGGCAGCTAAGGTTATCTCTGTGTTTTACCTAGTCAGGGGTTTTTGGCAGATTCCAAATTCGCCCAGGGTCATCAAAATGACAGCCATAAACACTCATTTGGGTGTGTTTGAGTATTTAAAAATGAACATGGGACTGGTCAACGCAACGTTCTACTTTCAGCGTTTGATGACTGAAGTATGTAGGGATATTTATGAGTTTGCTAGACCATTCTTAGACGATGTGCCAGTGATTGCAACTGATTGGCCTGAGCATCTGGAGCATGTTTTGGCATTTTTGCGCAAAGTTAAGGATGCTGGTCATACTATCAATCCGAAGAAATGTCAGCTGGGTATGCAACATGCTATGTTTTTGGGTCATAAAGTAGGAGGAGGATGTAGGTGGCCGTCGGATGTAAAGATACGAGCAATTGTTGAGTTACCAATACCCAAAAGTAAGCAAGATATTAAGTCTGTATTAGGACTCATGGGCTATTATTAGCATTACGTACGTGACTATATGCACAGTTGGTTTTGTCATTTACAGACAGGCTAAAAAAAAGGGGGCGCCAGATGGGATGAGTCATGTGATAGGGCTTTCAGTAAGCTGAAAGAAATACTGGCTTCTCTTCCTGTATTGGCGGCACCAAACACAGATAAAGTGTACACAGTACAAACGGATGTATGTGACACGGGTATTGCTTTGGTTTTGTCTCAGGATGGGGATGATGGGAAAGAACATCCTGTATTGTTTCTTTCTAGGAAGCTTAACAAACAAGAGCTGGGGTGGAGTACGATTGAAAAAGAATGTTTAGCATTCACCTGGGGGATAAAAAAGCTAATGCCGTATTAGGCTATGTCTAAATTTATTTTTCAAACAGACCACAATCCACTAGTTTGGCTCAAAACGCAGGGGAACAACAATGGTAGACTGTTACGCTGGTCTTTGTTTTTGCAGGATTTGTCTTTTAGCATTGAACATCGCCGTGGTGTCGACAATGCTAACGCTGATGCACTCAGCAGACTTCCGGTCGAGTAAGTAGTGTCTTGATGTGTGTATAAATATTTTTGTATTTTTGGGGAATTGCGAACGCGCTAGTACCGAGTGTGGATAAAAGGTTTGCCTTGGGTGTGATTTGTTCTCCGGTGGTGAACTGAGTAACTGTTGAGCTGCAACTGGAGGTTGGTTTGTTTGGTGTGGTTTTTTGTGTGGTACAGTGGTGCGTTGAGATCGGTTTGAGTTATGAAGGAGCGAAAAGAAAGTCTGTTGGAAGCTTTCTTATGGTGTGTGGAAAGTATAAGTGGATGGATTGCTTGTTAAAGAATGTGATCGAGGAAGAAGAGGTGTGTTTTTGGGTGCAACGCAGGGTGTTGTCAGTGGGGCGGTTTGGTGATGTGCTGGCCCGGTTGCTGTGTTGCAAACGTTTGGTGAGGCGGTAAAGAGGTGCTGTGTTGTATTGGTGAAGCGGCGCTGTGCTGTGTTGATAGAGTGGTGGTGGGAAGCGGTTGTGTGATGCTGGTGAAATGTGGTGCAAGTTGTGTGTGGATTGAAGTGCGTAATGGCTGTGTGTGCTCAAGAAGGAAGTTGGTGGTGTTTCCCAACTGTGTGTGTTCTGAAGCCTTCTTTGTGCCATCCTGGTGATTGACATCACTAGGGAACCAGCGGCTTACCGAGATTTGGTTAACAACAAGTCTCAATCTAGGGTTGGAGGTGTAAGGTTTGGCCGTATCGTTCCATTCGAACACCTAATGACAGTTATTAGCTAATTATCAGCAATTATGAGTCATTACCCCGTTCGACAAGTAAGAACTTTTGGAAACATTTGCCAGCCATCGAACACCGTATGAAGCAACAACTTTTCCACGTGGACTGACGTTCCATTCTTTGCAACTTTGTAACTTGGCTTATGGCGGGAAGATTGCCATATATGGAAAGAACGTTTTACTGCCAGAGACACTCGCAAAAGGTAGCTACAAGCGGCAGAGATGCACTTTGTCGTCTTGTAGGCCAAATTCAAGTTGATCGATGTCACGTTGTGAATAATTCTTGTTGTAAATTTTGCTGAAGGAGACGAAGTAAATTGGATCATTTTGTTTGCAGGCGTGAGTCAACCCATTGAATTTATAGTTTGCTTCAATAAATAACCCCCCCCCCCCTCCGCCATTGATTCTTGTGGCGATCACAGCCAACCACCCGGGCCTCTCCTCCCCTATGATTGTCGTGTTAAAATACTAAATCGGTTAGATTTTCTTTTCAAATATGGAAACCTGACCTAAGTCGATGAAATATGCTTGCACACAAATGCACAAAATCTCAGACAGTTCAGATTGTCATTCTTGGGTTTAGAAAAAAAACTTTCACAAACCTTATTTTTTTTGGGGGGGGGGGGTTAAGGCTCATTAGTGCCAACCTCAGTCACAGTGCAGTCGTCCGGGCTGCCACTACGCCACTCTTTTGGGTGGAGAGGGTGCTAACTAAATCCATACCCGACGTGCACCACCTAAGGCAGCAAGCAAAAACCTAGCCTTCATTGCGAGCATATTTTGACACATTGACTGAAGACATCCTTTTTTTATTTATTATTTCTTTGTGCCTATCTCTTCTATGTTTGGCATGAAGAGTTCCCTTCCCCCTACCCACTCACCCTTTTTTCCCCCCTCCTGAAGATTCCTATCGATCCTGACGAAGAGCCGAAGAAAATATCTTCTCTGAATTTGGCTTTTCGCAAAACTAAAACGAATGGCGAAAGGCGAAAACCAACAAGCAAACACAGCGTAGATTACATTCCGTCTTTGAAGAAGAAAAGAAAAGCTTTATGCCCTGAAATGCCTCAAGGCTAGAAAACATTTTGAGTCATCTGCATATTTCATGCCTTTGAATCGGAAAGGTAAACACCGTCGTATTTTCTCGTTGGAGGGAGACTGAAATATTTCTTTTGATGTTTTATTAATCAAATAGATTTGTGTGTTTAGGCAAATGAAACTTGTATTTGCTGAACTTGGGGTGTGTTTAGTTTCTTTTACTTCATTCTGTTTGCTGCTTGCTTCGTCGCCGACTGAATCATGTTGGTTTCATAAATATAGGTGTAGGCAATTGCTGCTCAGCTTGTTTTTCGAACGTGGAAAGACTGTTCGGATAGTTGAGGGCCGCCGAGAGGCTTTTATGAGAATTTTTAGCTTGAGGTCACTCTTCAACAAGTGGTATGTAAACAGTGGAGTGGAAACACTCCTGAAACTTCTAAATTAGAAACAAAATGAACAACTACAAGCGTTCAAAACATAAAATAAACATCAAATTCGACGATTCGCGGAAGCCATTATTATCATGCAAAGTTTAGAGTGTTACAAGTAAGACAGCCTTGTCAACTGGAATGGTAATAACCACGGAGTATCTTCTTCGGTTTTAGACGACCACGGTTTACAACGTTAGATTCAGTATGAAAAGTTAGTTAAATAACATGGGAAATTAAAACATCGTTACTTCCTTATAGCAAATAGACTTCTTCGACGAAACTGAAAGAAAAAATAACATTTGATCGTCGAATTGAAATCCTAAGTATAACACGCAGCCGTAAAAGCAAAAGGATTTTAGGTTCGTTGAAAATAAGTCTCGTCGCATTGTTGCATGAATGAATAGGCTTACATACGAACCAAATTCTCCATTAGGCCTGTCTGCTACTTACGAAATTAAAACTGCAGTTAAAAAATTAGGCCTAAAAATGAAAATTAGGCCAAAAATCACCTTACCACGGCAACGTCGAGTTGCTACGAGTCGCTGCTTGCTTCATCAACCGCGTCTCTCCTGTCACTTCCCTAATACCACTGATCCATACAGGCTACATTCCACCATATGTTTTAACAGTGTAACTGTGTGCCTGGAGGTTCACCGTATTGCAAAAATGAATAAGCTTACTATACAATCCAAATATCCGTTAGCTACTACTTACAAAATTAAAGCTGCAGGTAAAGCTGATAATAACGCCTAAAATTTAAAATAAGCTTAAAAGATAACATATTTTTAACCGACAATTCTGATGGTTACTGCTTTTAGATTATACATAATAGAGATGCGTGATAGAGGTGTATGCCTCACAATTGGTAGTGGCAAAACTGTAAAGCAGACCGGACGCGACTACATATTCGCTATGGCCGCTAGTTTAGACTTCTGCACAGCGAAAGCTGGGAAGACTATAGCATTGACATTGTTCGTCCGTCCGCCGCCTTTTCTAACTCCGCTCAAGTGAACTTTACAAAACACGGCAAATTATAACATCGTTGCTTCCGTATAGCTAATAGCGGCTTTTTTGATGTAACTCAATGAAATAATAACATTTGATCGTAGCATTTACCCGCTACAGGAAGACACGCAAACATAAAAAACAAAAGGAATCCGTTAACGATACAAATTAGCCATTATCTCATGTTGCCTCAGCAGCATATAGTCTCGACACAGTGCTGCATGGATGAATAGGCCTAATCTCGTACCAAACTCCGTGAGTTGCTACTTACGAAATTACAACGGCATGTAAAAATTGGGCCTAAAAGCTGAAAATTAGGGCTAAAATCTAAAGCTGGGCCACAAAGCTAACACGTTCTTAACCTGCAATTGTGATGGTTACAACTTTTAGATTATATAATGGTGATTACTGCTGCAGAGCGTGATAGAGGTTGCGGCTCAACATTTTCGTTGCAGTTGCAACCTGGTAGTCGCTGCAGCCGCTTGTTTTTTTTTTTTTTAGCCATTGGTGAACGGATACGAATGGCGTGTCAGTTAACCACATGCCGCTTATTTTGGTCAGTGTTCTGAATGGTCTTCCAGGCGGGCAATTCATAAGTGATAATCGCTCTTGTGCAAAAGTTAAAGTCAGGAATTACTACTAGTTGGAGCCGCACAAAACCAGAACCGCATACTTAAGCGTGTCAAAAACTGTTAATTATTCGCTGACGAATGCTAGGCTAAATTTAGCACCCTATGTGAGATGGGTTTAGGTTCGGTTATGTTTGCTTTGTTTTCGATGAGACGTCGATTGCTACAACAACTCCTGGTTCTGACTGGTGCTAACTGGTGATGACTGTAATCAACAAGCATCACAACATCGCGACACAGCAGTTGACTGACAGGCTTGATTTGTTTATTCTTTCGGTAGATGACGCAATACACTCAGTGGCGTAAATAACGGGGAGGGGGAGAGAGCAGGGCAAGCCCCCCCCCCAAAAAAAAAGAGTCAAGGGGGCACAAAAGTCGTTGGAAAAATTTGTTTACAAGTGATTTTCTTCAAAACCTTTTTTTCCCCCATTGAGCCATGCATTAAGCAATGCAAGAAAAATGTTCACAATGTAAGGTAAATTGCTTGCAACAAATTATCAGTAATACCAAAGTTCAAGATCAATAACCAGGGGGGCAGGAAATAATAGCAGGAAATAAGAGAATATAACTAACATTGATGAAGATTTGAAAAAAAAACCTTTCCGAATTCTCTGAAAACCTTCTGCGAAATAATTTTAATACCAATTTCGAGAAAACAGTACCGAAACTAAGGAAAAAATATAAGGCGAAAAAATAAAATTTGACGGTAAAGCAAAATGTGCGAAAAATCAAACTTGTTTAAAAGAAACGATGTATGTATCAAATGTCACAAATCAAGATGCTCAGCAGGCAATAAATGACGTGGAAATGACAAATGCTACTGGATATGACGAAATCATATCAAAAACCAAAACTGGTAAAAGGGGCCACCAAGTTCCGAATGGTTCGGCCCTTCAAAGGAGTGATAGCAACACACCAAAACATTCGCCAAGTTAATCGCACCGCTTAATAATTCGAAGGTTAAATGAAAACTAGAACATTGCTACTTTCGGTAGCAATGTTCAAGTTTTCATTTAACGTCCAAAGTATTATTCGGTGCGATTAAGTTGGCGAATGTTTTGGTGTGTTGATATCACTCCTTTGAAGGGCCGAACCATTCGGAACTTGGCGGCCCCTTTTACCAGTTTTAGTTTTTGATATGATATCACTCCTTTTTTTTTTAATTGTGTATTGAGTCAACTCCACTACCGTGCAGATGAGTAATAAAGTGCCACGTCAACAAGAAATTGGTTTTCAACAATTTGCTACTACCTTTTGCCTATAGGCCGAACCATTCTCAACTTAGTCACCTATTTATTGGCTTTGGGGTTGGTTTTAATTTTGTTGTAATTTGTTGTATTTAGTTAGTTTTGGTGTGTTGATATCACTCCTTTGAAGGGCCGAACCACTTTCAACTTGGTGGCCTCTTCACCAGTTTTTGGCTTTGTTTTTACACTTAGTGAATTGGACGTGAATAAAATTTCTTTGCAACGTTGTTTAGATTTATCGTGATACACTAGTGTGTGTCTAAACACGCACGTCAGTATACACGTTGTCATTGTCGGAACTTTGGCCGTCCAATAAGAGACGATGCCGACAATACTAACAATGGTTATAACGATATTTTCGTACTTACGCGCCCTCCCACGCCATCCCTGTTACGCCCCCAGGCTCCAAACCATAAAAGGTACGCAGTTCGTATTGTAGTGCACCCATTCGTCCAATTTCATAGCTGGAAGCCTTCCAGTTATCTGGGAATCGATGAATAATCACCCTATGGGATTTAACATGGGGATGAGCGGACTAGCTAGCTAACTAGCTAGCTAGTTAGTAAGGCTGTACCGAGCACATTTTTCCATGCCGAGCCGATACCGAGCCGAGCGCTCAAAAAATGCCTGGTACACCGAGCATAACCGAGCCGATCAGTGATGCCGAGCAGAACCGAGCACCTTTATTTTACACATATTTTACACATACCCGCTTTTCATTTTTTTCACATACCTGCTTTTCATTTTTTTCACATACC
>JAHWFP010107442.1:4986-32931 GCA_023313725.1 Lithobius niger
TGAAACCCCTTCGCAACGTTTTAAAATATAATAAATACAAAAATGACCACAAGTCTTAGTATTAAAATCTTGGAGTTTCACAGTATTGTACCACCATCCGTTAACAATACATTTCTTTTTTAAATGTTGTAGTAAAGTGTCAGTAAGGGGTAACAATCCGAAGGAATCGAAGTACTCGCACGTGCCTAAAGCAACCCAATGACTACCAGGTTGATCAGAGTTATCCAAGTTAATAACGCTCCACCCTTTCCCTTCGGGCAAACGGTCGGATGGAAAAACACCAATAAAATCTTTACACAATGGACGCAAGATATCATCTATTTGTTTAGTGTTCATTCTGTCGAAAGCACGTTTCGTTTCTCGTCAACCTCAAGAAACGATTCTTTCTCACCCAGAAACACAGCCGTAACGTTTTGAGCCAAATCACCGGAGAATTGCAAATCAACGCGCACAATGCCATTGTTTACTAACGAAATATGAGTTGGATCATTAGAGTTCCCATCTGCGCTCAAATCAAAACAGAATAAAGTTTTTCCATTCGATTTGAAATCTTCGTAAGTAATAGCAACACTCTGATTATGGTATTGAATTCCCAGACCTTCGAATAAACTCATGTAAGCTTGCACATATTTATTGTTCGGAAAATCACAAATTAACGGTTTAGAATTATGAGTCACTCCATCAACGGACAACGTCAGCGACGACAAACCAAAATGTTCGAAAAAGAAAGGGTCGTTAGCATAAACACCGTTAAAGGCCGCATGTTTTACTAATCCAAAGATAACTCGACTCGGAACATCACCATTAAAGATATTGTCAATAGTAGCACTACGCGTACCCTGCAACAAAGTATGACTCTTGAAAATAGATTTTTTGTAAGGATACTTGGCTGACGAGACGGTACTGAGTGTCCTAGCGTGCGCCACCAAAATAGAAGGAGCTACAGTGACCTTTCTAATATAGAGGGCGGCATCCACTGGAACGATGACGGGCGAATGATTGGCGGTTACACCATCAGCGGTTAAATACATGCAAAATTCGGGACGTTGCGGCACGAATCTGAACTTTAATTCTGTATTATTCAGTAGTAGACGAGGTTGATTTACCAAATCGTGACTGACTCGCCCTATGAGATCAATTTCAGCTCCCTGAGCAGCTTTAGTCCTCCGAGTATTGTAGGGTGCCAAGAGCGACGACTCCAATTGCGTTTTTTTCGCTTCATCACCATAACTTAAAACAGTTTTTAAAAACGCTTTGTATCCGTAGTGGTCGTTTGTACCAGTTGCTAATTTACCGTTCAGGGAAATGTCAACTTGCGAAAAATATGCGTGTAAAAGTAAATCGACAGGACACATTAATTGACTCTCAGCGGCCGTGTATGCAGAGCCATCACTAGATTTGACAACTTTCACCTTCAGGTAAATCAAAGTTTGAGACAAATCGATGTAATCTTCAGAACCAGGAACGTAGAAATCGATGACTTGATTTAAGCCTAATGTTGCAACCGGTCTGTATTCCACTAGTTTAGTGGCCTGTACAGACAACTGAACGGGGCTGACGCTGAACAAATCCAAATTGTTCAATAGACACTCGCAAGAATTGGGATGAACGTATGCCATAGTGACGATTCTGGAGGAAAGTGAGGGATGAGGGGGAAAGGCAGGAGGCTTTATAGTTGCTAATCAAGGGCCGTTTTAAGAGTAGAAGATTTCTTTCGTCTTTTTTTACAACATTTAGTTTTAGTTTTAGAAGCTTTTCTTTTACGTTTCCGTCCACTTCCTCGTTGTTGTAACCTCCTACCTACTTCGCTCATGACGCTATGACCAGCTTCTCTAAACCTGTCACGAGAAGATTCTTTCCACGATTTACCACCAAGCACGTCGGAACCAATTCCAACACCCGTAGAAAGCGCGGTTCTTCCTAAAAAACTGCCTATCCCCTTTAAAAACGGCATAGCCATCCGCCCCAGACTGCTCAAAATCTGGCCTAAACCGTGACCCGTTTGACTACCATAACGTCCGTAGTAAACGGGTATATTCCCCCCCGCCTGTTCTTGATAATATTGGGTATACGGGCAGCAGCTTCCAGCTCTCATCTTGGTCGTGCTAGGTATGTGAGGGAGGGGGGAGGGACGCACCTACTTATACTTGCGGACCGACCTTTTTTCTACGAAGGTGCAGCACTACGACCGTTCTTCCATAATCTCCAAACTCAATAGGTCTGCCAGCATCATCGGCCAAAACAATTTCAACGAATTGAAACGATTCTTTCTGAATAGGATAATAATGCAAACGTGAAAATTCTTGACTGCAAATTTCACCGGGCTGTCCTCGAACGGGCACGATTCTCAACAATGGGACGAGATGATCACCTACGTGATTAGCCTGTATCAAATCTGTGTAAACGTAAACACTACTGACAGGAGTACTGGGTTGTTCAAGCACTGGAATTAAAGTTTCAACAGTATACTGGTGAGTTTCCGGAACCCCTGTATCAAATTTAGCGAAGCCAAGACGCGAAGCTAATTTTGGACCTAAATAAAGTCTGACGTAAGTTTCTTCATTTACAAAATTATGAACCGAAAACGTAAACGTAGTGTCATTATAAACCAAACGAGGCTCGTCGGAAGCTTTCAGGGGGTCGTCGTCAGGCAGTTGTTTTTTAATATCTTTAATGTCTTGATTGATGCGTTGCATTAATTCCTTGTAACTGGAGTACCGCTTGTAACCTTTAGTGGAAGGTAAAATAGCCGTACTTTTTACGGGAGAAAGGTGATCCCAAGCAAATTTCGTTCTCGTCGCTCCGTAAAATAATACTCGAGAATTCTAGCCTCTTCTTCCGCCGATTTTAAAATAATAGCCGAATCTTTGTTGATGTTATTTGGAAATGATATTTCAGAGAGTGCGACTTCGTAGTCGCGTGACAGATTCAAAGGCGTTGCCAAACGCGTGGTGTATTTCTGCAGAGTATTTTTAGGAAACAGTTCCAAGGAGGCGTTGCTCGGAAGTGTTAAATAAATATCGTCAGTCATGGTAACTGCTCGAGGTCCGAAACCCAACTAGCCATACTCAGTGGGTAACCCGCCCATTTTACGTAGTACTCAGTCCCACCACCACCCTTTTTTTTCCTGGTTTTAAGCACACTTTCGATCTTATAAGAAGTAGGCTCGATAACTTTTTGCAGCTCTTGTTTGTAAAACGTGCCTAAAATAGGTTCGCCTAACCAATCCTTAACGGTAAACGTTGTAATGGGATGTTTTACGTTTCTCCCACTCACATACACCACTTCTTGAGTCCATTTTGGACGGTAACCGCGAGTGAAAATGTGAGTTTTCAAAGCCATTCTCACGGGATCGCCGGTTCGAAACCCACCTCCGTACAGATTAACGTAAACCTGACCCGTATTGACTTTGTTTACTCGAGAAGGAGTCATTTTAATGCTTCTGTGGAAACTATTGTTGTACGAACTAACAATTGAGGGCAGGACATCGATAAATCTCATTGTATTGTTTTTATGCAAATGACGAGAAATCCGATCGCGTAGCGATCTTATAACTCGTTCCGCTATGGAACATTTTATATCCTCGTTCCTGGTAGAATATTGCTTGATGTCGTGCCGTCGTAGCAGCTGTCCAACCATCCTGTTATGGAACTCGCCCCCAGAATCGGTAAAAAATAGCTTAACGTTAGAAGCCCTCGGGTCGAGCAAAATATCACGCAATGCCGTCGAAACCGAAACAGCGTCCTTTTTCTTTATTGGTCTAACCCACAAGTATTTAGAAAAGGCGTTAATAACCACCAATAAAAAATTAAAGTTATCGTTAAATGGTGCGAGATTAGACACGTCAGCGAGATCCGCTGCCAAAGTATCATTAACGCCACTTAACATCACTCTATTGCGTTTAAACTTCCTGACCGCAGGCTTGAATAAAGAATACGTCTCCTCCCCACTTAAAAACCGCTTGACGAAAGCGAGAGTAATTCTAGAATCAATGTCCTTGGCACGCTTATACAAACGAGTCACGCCACCGTAAGAGGCGGGATCATCGTGAGAATAATACAGTCTGGTCAAAAGGTCGTTAAAAGTATTCGCTACTCCAGCTGGAAGTCCTTTTTTGGCTTTTACGACTGTGCCCGCCGACTGCCCCGAGCGAAGTTTCATGATCGCTAGAGGATGACACGGGAGAAACTTGTAAAGCTAATGAGCGAGAGAGGGGAGGGAGGGTCGGTAAAGTAATGCCCGCGGAACGCCTCAAATAACTCTTTCTAGGTATCAGGTCGCTCATGTAATTCCAGCCTGGCTCAGTCGACATCTTCTGGCGGAAACTTTTATTATCCGAGATTCGTGCATGAATTAATTGTACAACGTTCGAGCCTGGAATGGTCACGCCCGTTTCGTGATGAACGACTTCTCCCATGGGATTGAACAAAACGCGACCTTCGTCTAAATGACGTTTAATTCGACCTCTGTATTTATCGGGGACAAAAAATATATTAGGGTCCCTCTTTGTAGGTTCGTTGTAAGGTAAACGTTCACCTACATCCTTCTCTTCGTCACCGCTCCAATCCAACAACGTTGACGTCGCCGCCGCCCCCCTGCGCCGCGCTTCGCGGCGCCTCCCGCGAGGGGTAGTGGTGGAGGCTGCGTGGATGGAGAAAAACTGCTGCTCTGAGACGACGAAGCGGGTTCGGGCGTAGTACCGCTGGGGGTAGAAGGAACGACGGAAGAAGAGGGAGTGGGTACGTTCGACGGTGTGGTCGGCGCACTAATCGAAGACATTAACACGCGTAGAGGTTCAGCCACGTACTTATCATTAATTTCTAAAAACCTTTGCAAAGTTTGCGTGTATAACCTAGCCTTGGAATAATCGTCTATTTCGGGATTTGACAGCACATCACGCATCGCTACATCTAGATTGCCTAAAGGTCTAACGTACGGTGATTTGGTCAAGACGTTGGAGGACTGAGGAGTGGGCGCAGCGAGCGTCGTAGCCTCATCACCCATTGGAACTAGTTGCATTTTGCGAAACATGATCGTCCTTTTATTTTGATTGCTTGTTTGTTTTGTTAGTTGGCTAACAATCCACTCACTGCGTTGATTAGAGGAGCCGCGACAGCTCCTAATAATGGAGCGAGGAGAGGAAAAAAACCACCCGTTTGAAGTTTAGAAATATTTTTAGTTTTCTTCGCACGAGAACAGTTTTTAGTTGAGATTACCAGCAGAGTTTTCTTGTATTTTTTCAGTTTAGATTTTAAAGCTTGGCTCAGTTCGATGTTTCCACGCAATAAATTCAACGCTACTGCGCAGATTATATCTTGGATATTTGCACAATTTAACAAAGTTTTTTCACGTGAGGCTTGACTTTGCGAGAGGCGAGAAGGGACAACACTGGCAGATAATCCCTAACGCGACGTTTTGACATCTTTAGGGATGAACACAATCAGCGGCGTTTTGAACAAGTCACTTCTGAAACGCAAGTGATCGGCGGTGTCGGGTCGACAGTCGATGAGCAAATAGCCCCTTCCGTCGGCCGTAGCCTCTCTATATACGCTAACTAGAAACGAGGGGGGAAGGCCCATTTGAACGGAAAGGTGTCGCAATTGCCCCACGTCGCGCGCATTTTTGAATAACCAGAAATAATGATTATTGAGGTTTACGGTACGGAGATTTTTCTGATATAGGTTATGACGTATTAAAATCTGAGTCAAATTTCTGTGATGTCCGCCCTTTACCCACGCGTCAGTCAACAGTTCGGATTTTGCTTGGTGCGCGACGTCGTCGAGACATAAAATGGCACCTGAAGGCACCGACTCGTAGATGTCTTTATCAAATCCTTCAATAAAAGTAATTGGAAGTTTGCATTCTAACTTTAAGCGTTCGTAAGCGTCTTGCCAAGCCCCGTAACAGATCGTAACTGAAGTAGGAACAGGATTAAAAACTTTTTCAGCATTAACGATTAATTTAGATACTAACGTAGTTTTGCCTGAACCGCTCGGCCCCACCACGATATGATTCGAGGGGTGTTTCAGAGATAAATCCATGGTTAGAGTGAGGTTGGACGTTAAAGGGACCTCCCTTTTATAGGTCTAAGAGAACTACATTTTTTTATTTAATAATCCAAGTCCATTTTTCTTCAGAACAAAGAAAAATGGAACTGAGGGAGAAAACATTGATCTTGTAATGATAGAAATACAAATAAATAAATAAATTTACAGGTTTATCATTGACACAATTTTGCTTTTTATTTATCAAGCATTTGCGTTACATTTCATCATCTACATCTTTAGGTGGCGAATACTGAGGTTGGATATTAGCTACACGGGCGGCGATGTAAGGGAAGTTGCCCGCATATTTTAACAAGAAAGGATCGGAGAGATCGAGTTGTTTGTCTTTATGGCTAACGATAAAGTTCGGCAACAGTAACTCGAACGGGACTAAATGACGATCTGATATCAGCAATAATTCCATGGGATGATGGTCGTTTCGATAAATGTTCATTAAAAAGTTTTTTTGTTTAGTTTTGGAAGACAAAGGCACAATCTTGTGAGTAGGATTCAACGATTCCGTAGACATTAGTCCTAATACAACGTCTAAATTCACAGGTTTTATAAATCGGATAAAAACGTTTATAGCGTCCGTCGTAGCACCCACACAAAATCCGTCAATGTCAAATTCGTGTTGAAATATTGTCAAGCAATTGTACATCATAGCCCTATCAATCACGACATTCGTACTTTGCTTTACCACGGCATAACAATTGTAAAGCTTTCCTACCTCAGGTTGGTTGATGTCTTTCTTCTTGCGTTTATATGGGCGGGGACGTTTTTCCTTTCCACCAGCCTTTAAGCAAGGTCCGACGTTGGAGGTTGGAGATGCCGTGGTTGATGCAGTTTCGTCGGTGGTAGTTTCAGCGATGTGATCGGGTGGTTGAGTAGTGGGAGCAGGCGCAGCTGGAGTGACGTGTTCCATGGTGAATGCGTTGTGATGGTGGGTGGGGAAGGAGAAAGGTATTTATAGGTGGAAAATTTTACCCTCTAGTTATGAATTTAAAATAAAATTTAGCTTTAAAAAAACTGCACGCAGAAGCGACGTGATGTGGGCAAAAATGGTAACAATCCAATTCGCAGTAAGAAGGAGCCAAGGGTGTATCGGATGGAAGCTCTTCACAACTGACGCCACATTTTTTTTCTAAATACTCCTTTAATTTTGAATCTCCTTTAACGAAAAATGAGGTGCGTGGGCTAAGACACTGCAACCGCTTAATTTCATTTGTAACCATGAAAATCGGTGTGTCAAACGTTTCGTTTTTAACGATTTTTTTCAAAATAAATCTCTCTAAATATGAGATGGTTTTTTTTTCTTTTTCTGACAAGCTAGATTTCAACACATTAGCTGGGATTTTGACTATATAATGTTGCTTAATTTCTTGACCAACGATCGAAATTTCCTTTATGTAATATAGTCCATTTATTGTAACTGCATTGCAAGTTGCAACGTAGTCCAGTTTCCGATTAAACAACATTTTTTTTTTTTTTTTTTTTTTTTAGTTTTGAGTTGTTAGCAGTTGTATCCACTCGCAGATCTGGTCAGTTGAATCGACCAATACTTTGAACTGGTCCACCGTTAGGTCGATCGATTTTCTGTACGCGTTAGCAAAATTGATCACGTTACGATTTTGAGGTTGATTGTAATAACACGTGATAGTACACTTTGGTATTTCGATCAACACTTGCATGGGGCTAGATTCTTCAGTAATTGGAACCCAGCTCGGGAACAACGAACTAATATGGTAAAAATCATCAGGGTTTAACGAAATTCCGTACGCGGTTGCAGTATATCCAACAGGGTTTGGGTTATATTTCCTAATGTGGATTTTTAGACTGTTGTTGAATTCTGACACCTGCACGAAAATGTTATGACCAAGGTGAACGCTGTGTTTAGGTTTTATGGGTAGGAGAGGGTTAGCCATGCACTAAACGCAGTTAAACACTAAAAAAATAAAAAGTAAAACATAAATTATTTTCAAAAGCACAAAGAGAAACCTGGTGCTGTATAAATTTAATCGAAATCCAAGTCCATGTTTTCTTTTAAAATAGTCACTTGATTGAGGGATAAAGAAATTAAACCGTTATCAGAAAAAAAAAAAAAAACTCTTCGTCTAATGTAACTAGCGCTTCGCTTGAAAGGTACAATAATGTGGGCACGCCCGACAAATTAATTATTGCGTCCTGTATGAAAGACGGTAAACATTGTTCTATTTTCTGCCATTCGTGCAACGTTACTAGGAAGAATTGCTCCTCGTGAATCGAGTATTTCCCATCGCTTACAGAAAAACGCGTTAGTTGAACTTTTGAATTTATGTAATCTATCTTAAAAAGAATGTTTCCGCCGAGATTCAGAACGAAATCACTCATTTTTCTATATAAAGAAAACAGAATCAGGTTTCGGTAAAACGGAAATGAACGTCTACGCTGTTAAACAACCATTTATTTATTAGTTTAACTGCACGAGCTAGGTTACTAAATTGTGTTTCTGACATCACCACACATCCACCACGTGTGGATGCTTCAAAAGTAACGTACTCAGTTGGAAATGAAATGTGAATTTTCAAAGTTTCAGAATCGTACAACGTTTGCGGTAGATTCGTTAAAAATTGCCAAGAATTTAAACGGTCGTGAAAACGACTCCAATCGTGCAATGAAATTTTGACTCCATTTAAAAGGTGAATTACACCTTCATCACTCAATTCGTATCTGCGAATATGTACGTATAATGATTTATTGGGGACTGTAACTAGTAGCTTGTGAGCACCGCCTAAATCGAAGAAGTTTATATCGAGAAAATTAAAGTAGTCGCCCATATTTAAATACCTTTCTCATCTGTTAAAATAAGAAATAAAGAATAAAAAAAATGTAAGTCTAACCTCATGTATTTATCGAGGTGGGAACGAGAATTAAGTAAAAATTAAGGAATTTTTTTGAAAAATAAATCAGGTTTACCTGGACGAACGGAGGGAGAGAGTTCTTCACTGGTCTTTTGGAAATTTGGTTGTGACGGTTTTCTCCTCTCTGCCTAGGGTTTTTATACGTCCCCAAATGCATTGTGGGTGTTAGAGAGCCGTAGTCCCTGAAATTTCCCCGCTTACTACGTCACAGGCGAGGATTGTGAGTCTTGAAAAAATTAACTCCATGGTTCTCAATTCTGATTGGCTGGTTGGTTTGGACAGTAGTTGACCGCGTTTTCTGGTTAGCCTTGAGTCTGTTTGCGAGTTGAAACTTGTCCTTCGTCACGTGTTGCTATGCAAAACACTAGTTTTTTTGCGGAATGGTGATTATGAAGGACGCGATTTTGGGTCATTTTGCATCTGGGCACCGAGCGAGATGGACGCACTTATTCATCCCTCTCCATGCAAACTCCCATTTGTTGAGTTTGTGCTACGGTGTTTGGTGAGTAAGTTGTTAAGAAGTAAATTTAGTTTTCCTTCAGACTTACGTTTGAATTTAAAAAAGTTTAAATTTTTTTTTTTAATTTCTTTTTAGCAAGGGGATCCTTGCTTCGGAAGACGTAGGAGCTCTTCCAATATTTTTTTGGGACATTATCGATGTATGATAGAGATTTTTATACTTCAAATTTTGTTTCAAAATAATTCTGGTTGAAATTTTTCGTTTTTAAGTTTTTTTCTTTTTTTTTCTAGTTACCATTAGCGGGGCAAATTGCCTTTGTGATCTGCCACACTATCGTTTGCCATACGGTTATTTCACATTTTTTCACCTTTTATTACATTTTATTTCTTTTAATTTCTTTTTATGTGATGTGCTTTCTTTTTGTGTGTTTTGTTTCTTTTTCTATTTTTACAGTGCTGCGACTCCTTGAGCATGGGGTTGCACGTTGGTGCAAACGATAATTTAGAATTCGTGTCTGCGCTGGCGTGTGAAAGGTGCCAGCGATGTGTGATATGCGGTGCCTGAGAGGAGGTAAGCTTTAAATTGTTTTTTTTTTTGTCTAGGGATCTAGAGGTGACGTAGTCTGTCAAAGTCCGATCTCTTCTTAGTTCGTTCACACGCTTCTTGAATGGACAGCTCAACTGAAAATAATAACGTGATTGGTCTCTTAGCTAAATGGAATTTAAAACAATAATGTATGAATCTGTCGTTCTGGTGCAGATAGTCATTCAGCCATGTTCGCCTTTGTGGCAAATGTTGCGTTTGCGATTGTTTTCGGGGCGGCTTGTGGGACCGTGTTTTACACGGTCTTAAACAAGTTCGCCCCGTGGAATCCTTCGGAGGAGCCTGTACTTCGAGGTGGTGGTGGTGGTGGTGGTGGTGGTGAGGGTGGTGGAGGAAATGTTTACCGTAGAATTGGAAACGAACCACCACCAGGATATGAGATTCCAATGACGACTTTTCGTACTACGCCACCACCACCCTTACCGACACGGGATCCTCCCGTAATTGGGAGAATGCCGTCCTTTGTTTTGCCTCCACCTCCTCCACTATTGGAAGATGGAGGTGATGGTGAAACAACATTTAGTTTTCCACCTCCTCCGCCGACAGCGAGAAAAACAGTAAGATTCTCGTCGGTTATACGGACGACCAGGGCTTCTTTGAGGCCCATTCCACCTACTAGTGGTGATGTCGAATGTAAGTAGTTACTATTGTATTGTCTTAATAATGATAATTTTAAATTATTATGTTAAATTTCTGGAATTTTTTTTTTCTTTTTAGAACTCTGTCAAAAATAGTGAAACTTTTTTTCATTCTGTAAGTTGTTTTGTTCGTGTTATTTTATGCATGCTTTGTTTTGTTTTCATGTATTGAATCATGTTTTTTTGTTCTTTTTTTTTCTTCTTAGGATTGGAGAACGAAGAATTGTGCTGTCGCTTTTGCTTGTTTTTTTTTAATAAAATGAAACAAAGTGAACTGTACGGAGACGAAGAATGCATCTAATAATATTTAGTGTTATATGTTTATCGTTTCTTTTTAAGCAATAATGAAGCAACTTATTGCTTAGTTAAGAAACGAAAACATATAATACATTAAAAATATTTAAAGATGCATTTTTTGTCTTTGTACAGCACTATGCAAGGGGTAAAATTTGCCCCACAGATCCTATATCCCCTCCCTCCCCCTTTCCAACATATGAATTACTACAACACATATGCAGTAAATTAACTTTACAAAATTTATTATTTTCAAAATTTGCAAGTACAAAACATTGCTTTATCTCTCAAAAATTTAAAATCTATTTTTTTAATTGCGTGCCTGAACCATTTTATTTTGGTTTATTTTCTTAAATATTTTTCAAACTTTAAAAGATGGTTCAGAAAGGTGGTTCGGCACCTTCAGAAGCTGCCGAGCTCGCTCCTTTAATTATATAACTTATTGCCCGCGCGAAACAAAACTCTGTCTAGCTTACAGATAGAATTCCTGATATGGAATTCTATCTTTTAGGGAAATTTTTGGTTTTGACCCCAAATCCACGCCAATTTTTTTTTTAACTTCAGACTTAGAATATTTTTGCTAGATACTGGGTCTGTAGAGCAACAAATCATGCTTTGTGTAATGATAGCCTTGTGTTCAGTGTTGGGCACAGCCTGTAATTAGAGCTCGTAAACACGAGGCTATAAAAAACACGTTTGAAACGAGAGTTGCCTTCGGGGTGTTTACGTTCTATTGCGTGTGAAGTTTTATGATGTTGTTTTGAGAAGCGATTATGGCTTGACAGACAGACAGCGCAGCGGTCGTCGCAGGTATCGAGAACGTTAAAGGAATATTTCGGGTAGTGAATATGGTTGATCACCGAAAGAACGATAAACTTTTGTTGTACCAGGAGTCTCAACCACTTTGACTACTTTCTTGTGTTTTCGATATGTTGAAGGGGTAAAGGGGGTAAATAGGGGTAAATGAGGGTAAATGAGGGTAAAGGGGGTAATTATGACGTCATCAGTTACAATATGCTAATTAGTGACGTCATTTCCGGTTTTTGACGTCATTTCCTGTTTGTGACGTCACTTCCGGTTTGTGACGTCATTTCCGGTTGTGACGTCATAATCCAAGATGGCGGCCAACCGGAAGTGTTCTCGTATGGTACATTTTATTACTACTGCCTGCCTCCGATTTAGCGAGTTACAAGCTCTTTCAGCTGCAGAAAAAGACTGTTTCTTCTTTCCGGACTACGCTTGTGTGATTCTGACTCCGCAGGTATCATTCCTAAAACACAGAAGCCCAATGAACGGACTCATCCCTTTATCATTCCTTCCCTTTCCATACATCTTAGGTGATGAAAAGGAACGTACCTTATGTCCAGTTTGGGCTATTCGTTTCTACTTGAAGGCTTCTTAACCTATCCGCCGAGGACGTTCTCAACTATTTCTACCTTTTAGTAAGAAGGTTCAAGGTTGGGACAACTTCGACACACATGATTGCTACCTGGGTAAAGAGTGTCATCGTACAGGCCTACGAAGCACTCGACATTAACTGTGTCTCTGTAGGAATCAGAGTAACAGCCCACGAACTTCGTGCAATTTCCACATGATGGGCGCATTACAGCAACATTCCCATTACTGACATAATGGAAGCAGCCTCTTGGAGACATCCGACAGTTTTCACATCCCACTATCTCGGGGATATGTTCCATCAAACAGAGGGACTTTATCGGATCGGGCCATTCATGGCCGCCCGACGTATACTTTAACACCCCTTTAACACACTTCGCCTTTCTGTGTAGAGATCCAGTTGCTACCTGAGGGAACTTTGGTCAAATGGTGCCCGCCGCCTTAACAAAGTCTATGGGATTGCTATGAAAAAGGTAATGGATATTGTCAAGGCAACTAGAAACTCCAAAATGCCAGTATTGCCTGGTTGATTTTGGTTTTTTATTGCCTGTTGAAAAAATACATTACCTTGGTCCCGGCCTCCTCCCCTCTTATCGCCATTGGGGCACAATAGAGGTTCGAAAAGGTGACCAATGCCGCTCCGCTTCGACTTTTATATGAAGGAAGCTGCACAGGAGTGCGCAGGAAACCTGCGCAGTAGGTAGCGACACGGAAGGACATCTTCAATTTAATTTCTCTAGATTAAACAGCATTAGGAGAAGGAGAATGCTATAAAAAAAGGTAATGTATTTTTTCAACAGGCAATAGAAACCAAAATCACCCAGGTAATACTAGTATTTTGGAGTTATTGTATGGTCTCTTTCCTCCAAAATTCAACATAATTCACAGCTAAAACTTATTTCTAACCATCACAAACTTTTGGTAACATGAGCGGATGTAGATAGTGAACAAGATTAGGCCTACACGATTGTGTAAATATATTTTAAATTTAGCACCGCTTCCGATATATCAATATCAATATCGCTATCAATATCTGTATCGGTAGCAATACTGGTAGCAACACAACCCGATACTCCCTATCGACATTAGAATTAACTTATTAACAGCTTCAGTCCATTTTTTATTATTTATTAAATAATAGCACTCCTATCCTGAAATAATAACATTCAGTCCTAGCCTAGTGCACTAGGCTTCTGCCGCGTGCACTACAAATTATTTCCAGGTGTTGTCCTATCCAGATCCTTCACTCAGTTCAGTGGTCCAATCAGAGAGCCAATTAGCTCTCAGCCAATGCTCTGCAATCATTGCACAATCCCTGCAAACAATAGAAACAGGATACAGGTTTTGCCTTAAATAGAGGTCCCCTGCAGAAATAAATACTCTCTCCCAATTTATTTGGACCCCATTTGCCACCAGTTACTGCGCCCTGTAGATCAGGACCTTCTGCAGCACACTCAAAGATAAGTTGAATTTGATTTGAATGTGGACTTAGATTATTTTCAAGGAGCTTCCCTCCTTGAAGGACTAAGTCCAGTCCAGTGTTAAGCAAGGGCACGTCTTAATTAGATCTACCCTTACTTTATTTACCCGTTTCCTCATTTAATTTAAGAGTGTTTTTAAATAATTTACAGGGAATAAGAGAGAGCCGGTTTAATCCTAAATTATCAAATTAAACTTATTTGGACCGAAATCTTCTGTGGACTCCCTTCTTTTTCTCAGTGACTACAATTTATGTGCTCTTGCTAGAATTATTGAATAAGCGCTGGCCAGTATGACTGCTGTATCCGTACCACTGTTGGTCTCCATAGAGCCTTAATAGAGATTTACGAGAGATTTACAATGGTGTCAGGAATAATATTTGAACTTTAAACCATGCCCTAAACTAATAAAACAGCAGCACATCACGAATTTCTGACCAAGGAAACTTTTCAAGAAAGAAAAAAAGTAAATAAAATCGGAGCAGGTATTCTACCTTAAAATCGAAAAAAAAATCCTTTCAAACTTAGATTGCGTTATAGGGCATAAATCATGCCTAGCAACAAAAAGAAAACTACGTCTAATGGTAGCTCTAAAACGATTCCTAAAAATAGGAACGCTTAAAGCATTCGGCTAGCGGTAGGATTCTTAAAATATCCCGTCGCCCAGTAGACACCCAGGCCGACAACGCACCTGTTTCCCCCGCAAAGCAGACGACTCAGAACCGACAGCACAAGCGAATGCCTAAAGCACCAGCTAAGCGTAATACAGGAGCACGGTGATCCCCACCATGCCATCAACCAACGACTACGCATCAAAATGCCGATAATAATTCACATAGCTCTTCCACTCACGCCGCGAAACTCCTAACGCAGGAAGAACAAAATCTAGAAGTTATTGTCGTTCCCCCAACACCGTCACCACTCATCTAGAAATTTGCACCATAATTCAAACACGGCAGGCAACTTACTACCTCTGCAATCAATAAATCAAGCCCCTTGTTTCAACCCAGATGCAAATGCAATGAATATAGGTCATCCAAGCTGGGCAAACAATCAATCAACAAAGGCTTTCATCCACTACAACTTACCAATTGCGTATGTCTTAAGCCCCGCTCCCTCTGACAGCAGTAACTTTTCTTGGATACTTGCGGGCCTCCAACAAGCCAATGAAAGCCACATGTAGGTAGTTTTAAACAGAATAGCAGACAAAGTAGGAGTCACCCAACCAAGCAAGCGACTAGTAGTAGCAGCGAGAAGACAGTAGCAGTAACAGTAGCAGCGAGAAGATCGCGGATCAGCGAAGAAAAATTTGCCGAAATTCTCATGAGAAGGGGGAACAGATAGTTTCACATTTCTACTATTGACAGAAAACCATAGAAAAATCGATACTAATCTGCCAGATAGCGAGCTTATATCCGCAGCCACCAACAAGGGCATAAATCGAGCAGCTCGTTTCGTTGCAACCAGTTTCGTCTTTGTCGGTAAAACTAGCTGGACAGCATTTAAATCTGCACTGGTAGACAGATTCGGCACAGGAGGTTCGGAAGTAACAAGAGCCAAGTTTCTCCACGCAAGGATGCAAGAAGGGAAAACATACAAGCATTCGCCGACAGATTGGAAGTAATGGCAGCCGAGATTTGGATGAACCAACCTAAAGATAGCGAATTAGAAGTACTGCTGAAAAAAAGGATTAGAGACGAAACGCTGCGCTGTCCTTTCAAATCCTCCATGCCAAAAGAGTTGGAAACTTTCTAGCCAACCACAAACCAAAAAACTGGGAAGAAATGCTGCACCCTGACATTGAAAAGACAGACGGAAATTAATAATTGAGAAAAGCGGTAACACAACCGAAAAGAAAACAAACGTCAAAACCAACTATTAGCATGAACCTCGCACCCACCACCTCAGGTGATTCGGTGACAGTGGCAGCGGCAGATTCAACAAATATGTTGCAGGAACTAGAGAAAACAAACAAAGAAGTAAGAAGCCTAATACTCCGAGGTGCAGTAAACAAAGCAAGTAAAAGTTTACGCTTTTAACCAAAGGAAAAAAGAGACATGCGCGTGCTACACCTGGTACGGGAGATATAATTTAAGCAAGGATTGCTGAACGAAAACGCAAAGCCTAGAAGCCGTCCAAGCCACAAACGCAAAACGTCTAGCCAGCGAAAGGAAGCGAATCCCACAAAGTAACAAACAAGGAAATCGCTACAATCAAGGAAGAACAAACCAACAAAGGAACTACAACCAAAGGAAGAACAACTCCAAGATAACTCGCAATTAAATTTATCAAATTACAACAAACAACATTCAAACAGCAACAACGGAAGGAATAACAGAAACTTCGCTCAACCTCGTACCTCACAAAACCAACAGCACCACAATAATGCTCAGGAAGCTAAAAACTAATACCCATTTCAAAAAGCATCAGATATTTTGAGCTAGCAGGGTACTCAAGCACGGAAATCGTTCCAATTCATGCTGCGAGTATCGACAATTTTGAACAAACAACAAGCAAGAGAATTCACTCAGAAATCGACACAGCAGCTTTGCTACTAAATCTAGACTCCAAAGTAAACTGGCACCAGAGTTAGCACTATTAAACAGGACTTGAACACTTCCAAGATTAGCTTCGTGTTTCGGCACAATTCCAGATAAATACGTAGCCCCAGCTTTAAACAACATCAACGCCCACCTGACGCCAATTTTTTCGGAGCTAAATAAAATAAACAAGACCAACAAAGTAACGTGCGATTCAGTCACGTTAATACTTTTCGAATATGGCACCGATTCAACTAACTTACATTTCAACCAAAAATTTGCAAAGTCAAACAATCCTATTATTTTAGAATTATTAGGCAAAGATAGGACAGTGGAATTTGTAGCACGTCTGACACCAACGAAAGAAAAATCCACCTAATTTCAGTAGGAGAAGCAATTAAAATCTCGGATCGTAACCCGCAAGAATGGAAACTCGCATTTTTTTAATCCCATCAGTTGCAGCACCCACAATCTGCGTAATTTATTGGGATAGCACATTGAATCCAGAAGTAATTTCAGAAGAAAACGAGAAGAAAAAAGAAAAACTCAACAACGAACGAAAATCACGTCAACTAGCAACTCAATGCTTCACCAACTCTATCTAGTGGTGGAAATAGACACTAATGGTCTCATTAAAGAGCTAGCTCCGAGCGAAGCATTGATCGAAGAAACAAGCTCAACGCACGCTCGTGCAGATTGTGTAGGCTACAACGCAAAATCAGCACATCCAAGGCCTCGTCTAATTTTTAATTTCGGCAATTTAAGAAAACTAACACTCCTAGATTCCGGAGTTTGAGTTTCGCTATTGGAATCCTCAACAGCGCAAGAATTATTATGCTATCCGCAAATTAAATGCCATGAAGTTGAAACTTTAAATCTTGTTTGTTTAGTGGGTGTCGGCAGAAAAAAGGTAAGAGCAGAAAAAAAAAACGTTGATCGCCGAAATAAGCAAATGCGGATTTTCCAGATCCCAGCAGTTTTATAGAGTCGTTTCCAATGGCAGTTTCGGGAAAATCCACATTTTATTGGGTCACGATTTTTTGTCAAAACAACCAGAATTGGTTAAGTTAAACTGTTCCAACCAAATTTTGGAATTAAGGGATCTCATATTTAATTTATCTCCATCACTTTTTGATGCTTGGGAATCACATGGTCAGAACAAGGAATTGATAAATTTCGAAAAATATAACGTTATAACTGAGCATATTCCAACGATCAACATTTCTTCAGACGAGGAAAAGGCCAAAAATCCACGATCCCAGTGGAATCCAACACCCCGTGAATATTACGTAGAAGTAGCAGTTTCGTTGTACAAAAACTTTGTTTTGCCAAACAACGGCGAAACAAATATTTGTGGCGTAATCCACAAAGCCTATCCAGAATTGCAAAGTGGCGTATTCTCGCCACAATGCAAAGAAATTTCTATCCTTCTAGCCAGATGCTTAGTTAATACACCCCTATAGGATTAATTCCGATAAAGGCTATTAACACATCTGGGGAAGATGTCACATTACCTACTATGAAAATTCATTTTAAAGTTGAAAATTCACCTTTTATCACACTTATTTTCACAAACACACACAAAATGGCAAATATTTTGGCAAATTTTTGATAGTCAGCAGTCCTGGAGGTGTAATGGCTCAGGCGACTATCATCTTCAGGCTCCACAATAATACAGTTTCACTACTTCGTAACGACCGTTTGTGTGCTTCGAATTTTGAGCGCGGCCTCCGTTATTTGTTGGGTACGTTGCGAATTTGGACGTGACCTCCAGAATTGGTTGAGTTTGTCGCCCATTTTTCACGCAGCAGGTGATAGTTCTCCACGCATGAGAAACTGAATTCCAGGGTTTGAGGGTCCCTGGATATTCATCAAAACAGCCTTCTCTCGGTTGTGGTGCTGGATAGCTAAGGATTCAAGACTTCTCAGATGGAAATCACTAATCGAATTTGAGACTAGAAGCGTTCTTGTTCCTTCCCAATCTATATAGTGCCGAGTTTTCATGTGGTGGACTGCAATGCTGTTCGTTCTAACGTTGTTCCTAGTATCGGCCATGTGTTGTTTGACACGGGTCCGAATGCCTTTACTTGTCTCACCTACGAAGACTGCATTACAGTCAACACGTGGAATTCGGTACACTCCTTCATTGGTATTTCGGATTCTTTCCAGGATCTTATCTTCAGCTTCTTGTACTTCATCTGCTTTCTCATGTTCTGTCCAGATTGATTATTTCGTTTCATAAGGCGGTCTTTTAGTCTTTTGCTATTCTTGATGTGAGAATTGAACCCATTTTTCTGCAGTACTCGCAGAGTACGAAATGGAAAGAGTACAAAAAAGAGGTCTCCTAAAGGCCCTTCTGTCCCATATTTATGTACAGTACGAGGGAATAATATTCTGGCAAGTCACGGGAGCCCCCATGCGGTACTCGAGCTCACCAGTGATATCGGAGATAGTTTTACAACATCTCGATTGCCTCGTCAAAAATTTTTTTCCTGAGATAAAACTGTGTAAAAGATTTGTGGATGTTGCCCTCACCAACCTCAAAAGAGGCCAATCGGACAATGTGCAGTGAGTCCTTAATGCATGGAAGAAATTAACTTGACGTATGAAGAGGAAAAGGAAGGAAAATTGCCATTTTTGGACGTGTTGCGGGAGAGAAATGAAGATGGAAGGATTTGGTACCAGCCCTATCGAAAGCTAGCAACATCAGGCAGAGGAATTCCTTACACATCTGGACACCCCAAAAGCCAGCTTAGAGCAATAGTACAGAACGAGTTTTTCAGAGTGGTGCAGAATTCGACGGATCTGGGAACAGCGAATAGCCACCTAAGCGAAGCAAAAGGCAGGTTTGTCAAGTTAGGCTACCCGTCTGGCTGCCTAAACAGGATGATTCAAAAAGCAGTAGGATAGGAAAGGAAAGAAGAGAAAGAAAAGCAAAAAACCGAGAGGAAGGGATGGAAGAAAAAAAGAAAATGGAGCTGGAAAGTGCGAAGGAAAAAAAAGACGACCGAGAATAGCCCAACCTACATGAATGAAAGTACGGACATGGTGCAGCGAGTACTGCAGAAAAATGGGTTCAATTCTTACATCAAGAATAGCAAGGGGCTAAAAGACCGCCTTATGAAACGAAATAATCAATCTGGACAGAACATGAGAAAGCGAAATGAAGTACAAGCAGCTGAAGATAAAATCCTGGAAAGAATCCGAAATACTAAAGAACGAATGTACCGAATTCCATGTGGTGACTGTAGTGCAGTCTACGTAGGTGAGACAAGGAAAGAAATTAGGACCCGTGTCAAACAACACATGGCCAATACTAGGAACAATGTTAGAACGAACAGCATTGCAGTCTACCACATGGAAACTCGGCACAATATAGATTGGGAAGGAACTAGGGCTGGGATCGGTTACACGGTTAACCGGAAACCGTTCTACGTTCGGTTACACAGATTATATAATAATAATAATAAAACAATTTGTTGCTGGAGCAACAGGTCTGGCAAGGATCCTGAAGAATCACTTACTGCCAGCCCAAACACAGAAGGGCAGCTCTTAAGGAGCCAAGGGCAAAAAGATACGGTGAAAGGCATAGAGATTTAAAAGAAAAAGATTCAACACAAGCATGGCCAAAACGAGGTGGTGGAAGGGTAAAGGGGAAAAGGTCACGCCTGCCTTACCAACTTGGTTAGACCTGCCAGGGACACGAAGGTCCCCGTTAGCATCGCCAGACGTGGGAAAAGGAATGGGAAAGGAGGGCGGCCAATTGTCACCACAGAAAAAGGTTAAAAATTTAAAAAGAAAAAGAGCTAAAAGAGTTCAAAATGTAAAGAAAAAATTTAAAATAGATAAAAACTAATCAGTAAGAACGCTTGAGAAACCGTGCCAAGGGCATGGTGTTCAAAATACGCTTAAAAGCCGCCACGGTAGTTGCTGAGACAGCCTCCTCGGTCAGGGAGTTCCACGGCTCAATCACTCGCAGTGCAAAGAAGTTCTTTCGACACTCCGTGTGGGATTGCTGACTAAGCAGTTTATATGAGTGGCCTCTAGTCCTATCCGTTGCTGGACGTTCGAAGAAGGGGACGTCAATTGGTAGGAGTCCCTTGACGATTTTAAAGACCAGGATGAGGTCTGCCTTGAGACGACGGAGCTCCAAGGGTTCTAAACCAGCCCTACGGAGACGTTCACCTGGTTCAAGGTCTCTGAATCCAGAGAGCCCACGCGTGAATGAGCGCTGCACTGCCTCCAAGCAATCCACGTCCTTTAGGAGATGTGGTGACCAGACCGGACTAGCATACTCCAGAAGTGGGCGAACGAACACCACAAATGCCCTGACAAGGGTAATTGAATTTGCTGCTTTGAAGCAGCGTTTCACAATAGCAAGTCTTCGATATGCCGCCGACGCGACTTTCACACAGTGTAAGGACACTTTAAGGTTGGGTGTCAACCAAACTCCAAGATCCTTTACGGGGTCCATAGGCTTCAATGGTCTGGTCCCAAGGGCATACTGGAAGGATGGGTTCGAATCGCCTATGTGTAGGACACCACATTTATCAAGTGAGAGAGGCAATTGCCAAACAATGGACCAATGGTGGACATACTGAATGTCAACCATAAGTGCAGAGCCATCCTGGAAACTAGTAACATTGGTGCAGGATTTCAAATCATCTGCGAATTTAAAGCAAGGACGGGACTCCGTGCCGGGTGGGATCAGGTCGTTCAGGAAAGTAACAAACAGTAATGGGCCCAGCACGGAACCCTGCGGTACACCACTTGAAACTGATAGTTCTGTAGAAGCCACGGAATCCACGAAAACTCGTTGCTTACGATTCGCGATAAAATCACCCAGCCAACCCAGCAACTTTCCACCAATATTAAAATGTGAGAGTTTGGCAAGCAATTTGGAGTGGACCACCGATTCGAAGGCCTTCTTAAAATCGTAGTACACCACGTCAGTGGGAGCTCCCTCATCCAGAGCACTCGTCCACAAATCCATGGTGAGTAGCAACTGCAGTGTCGATGATCTACCTGGCAAAAAGCCAAACTGGTCACTGTTTAGCAAGCTACCTCTCTCAAAAAAAGACAGCATGTCCGAACGAATAATAGTCTCCATGACCTTGCAAGGCACAACGGTAAGCGCAATCGGGCGGTAATTATGGGGATTTGAGGCGTCACCACACTTATAAATGGGAACAACATTTGCTGAACGCCACAAGTTAGGAATAGCACAATTATTCAACGAGAGATTAAAAATAAAAGCAAGTGGTGTGGCGATCGAAAAGCACACCTGTTTATAAAAAAAAGCTGAAAACCCGTCGGGTCCCACGGAGTGACTTGGTTTCATTCGTAAAAGAACAGATCTAACCTGTGTAGGGGAGAACTCAACCGAAGTTAGCAGGTCGGTAAAAAGTGGGTTTTTGCGTGTATCCCGCATTGGTGGGATGCACCCATTATCAGAGACTGTGTTGGAGATAAAGATCTGATTTAGTAGGTTCGCCTTTTGGCCATCCTCTGTCACGTAGTTGGCTCCAACAGACAATGGTGGTAAATTTCGGATCGTACGTGTTTTAGACCTGTAAAGACGAAACAGAGAAGCCATGCTCCCCTCCTTTAGTGTGTTAAGTTCTCTTTTGGTGTGCCAAAGGTCCACCATGTCCGCGTATTCAGCCTGTATGTGGATGTAAGAACGACGATTAATTTCCGAAGGATCAATTTTCAACTTCTGCCAGATTTTCAACTTTTTGCGACCCAGTTTTTTAATAGAGGCTGGCAGGAAGCCGTGAGCTGGCTTGGGTGATGGTTTTGCCCGACAGGAGGCAACCAGGTCACAAAGAAAGCTGTGAAACCCGTTCCAGACTACATCAATATCTTCCCCAAGTGAGGAAAGGTAGTTTCTCCAGTCAACTTCACCAAGCATGCTGTTTAGTTTATCAAAGTCAATTTTGCCTGGCAGGTAGCTGCTCTTAATTGTGGTAACTGAAGATCGGTTGACCTTAAATGCAACCATATTATGGTCGCTCGTTCCCAATTTATCTAATTGATTAAGACCAAAGATAAGTCTATCACTGTCCACGAACACCAAATCAAGTGTGTTCGTTCCCCTAGTAGGGAAGGTAACGAGTTGGGTCATACCTAGCGGTGCTATCAGTCTCATGAAATCTCTGTGTGGCCTTTCAGATGCAATTCCAGTCTGCCAGTCCACTGAAGAAAGGTTAAAATCCCCAAGAATTACATTCGAGAAGTTGACCTTAACCGCATCCCACAAAAAGGAACAAAGTTCGACAATTCCCTGGTCGGAGTGGCTGTTTGGTAGATAACCCAAGACGAAGTTCAGCCTGTCTGCCGGAAGACAGAATGCTAATGCCTCCACGTTGGTAGTGGCGAAAGTAGCTACTGCACTCAAATGTGACTTGTATGCCACCAGTATCCCTCCTGCCCTAGACCCGCGATCCAGTCGAACCAAATTGTAACCAAAACCACCTAGGACCATAGCATCAGTAATTGCACCATAAAACCCATATAAAACCCATATAAAACCCATATCCGAAAAACGTTAGCTGGAGGCACCATTCAAAATCCGCGGTGAACGAGCCAAAAATAGCCAAGTGTCATCATTTAGGCATACTAATCCAAACACTCAAAATCAGTGAAAGTAGAAAACCGGGGTGGGTTACAAATAATCCGCATGGGCTTGTTATCCCAACGAAGCTGCTTACTTTCTTCGAAACAAACTGCTGATCGCCAGCACGTACACGAAGCAGTTAAAGTCAAACTGGCCAGCATCTGCCCTCCTCGCAGTCATGGAGAAGTGGACTCGTCTATACCTAGCGCGAACGGCAGGGAAGCGGCGTCATAACACGTAAACGAAATGCGTTGCTACCCGAAAACGGAAACCTGCTCATTTTTCTGGCTCATAATTTGAAATGAATGGAACATTAACGAAAATATTGTGTTAAATTTTGTTGTTTTGTTTTTGGCTTACGTTGTCGTAAATCGGCCTAAGCCATCTTGTAGAAATTTTAAAGCTACATAAAGTCAAAATTCTTGATAAAGTAAGTACTTAAATTTAGCAACGTCAAATTTCTTCTAGTTTAAATCCCAAAATGCAACATATAGTCAATAATTGTGCTTGTCTTACCAAGGACTAAATCATTTTTTTTTTCAGCTTTGTTTTTTAATAATGTATTACACAGTGGTGACATTTTTTTGGCTGTATTTTTTGCTGAAAACGGGAAAACGGTTTTTGTGTAACCGACCGGAAAAAAAAACGGTTAAACGGATAACTAAAAAACCGGAAAGTACCAGCCCTAGAAAAAAAACAAGAATGCTTCTAGTCTCAAATTCGAGAAGTGATATCCATCTGAGAAGTCTTGCATCCCTGGCTATTCAACACCACAACCGAGAGAAGGCTGTGCTGATGAATATCCAGGGACCTTCAACCCTGGAATTCAGTTTCTGACGCATGGAGAACTCAGTCACCTGCTGCGTGAAAAATGGGCGACAAACCCAACAAATTCCGGAGGCCGCGCTCCAAATTCGCAATGTACCCAACAAATACCGGAGGTCGCGCTCAAAATTCGAAGCAGACGAACGGTCGTTATGAAGTAGTGAAACTGTGTTGTTGTGGAGCCTGAAGATGATAGTCGCCTTAGCCATTACTGCTGACTATCGAAAATTTGCCAAAATATTTGTTATTTCGTGTGTGTTTGTGAAAATAAGCGTGATAAAAGGTTAATTTTCAACTCTGGGGAAGATCTTTTTCTAAAGGCAGGATCTATTTTGGGCCGCTAGACAACAGCAGAAATTGAATACAATAATGAAGAGGACAATAGAGAAGTTACGGCAACTACAACAACAAAAGATAATCCCCCTCCTTCAAGCTTTACAAGGACAATGGGAAGCACACAGACAATAGACAGCACGGAATTAGGGTCTACCGATTCAATGCAAGTCAATCCCGGGAGCGGATCAGCCTCCCCTTCCAACCAAGGCCCACTCGGACAAGGGAAGCGCAAGGACTATTGACATCGACAACGTCGGGCCGCCCACTCAACGGCTCATAAACCCCAAACCGGATCTATTCTCGGTTCACAAGAAGCAAGGAGTGTTGACAACACCGTAGGGTCAACCCACCCAATACTGCCCGATGACACAACAAAGGATCCCAAGACATTTTCAGATGAAGAATAGAACAACTTGAAGTTTAATTCAACCTTCTTGATTTAAACGAACAGGAACGCATTGAATTTCTAGAATTTTTGAAAAAACACCACGACGCATTCAGTAAAAATGAATTTGACCTGGGAACTTAAAAGATTATGTAATGGATATACAGACGGGGAGCTGTACTTGTAAGGTCGAAGGTCTATAGGGTTCCATTTCACCCAATAGAAATAATTGAGAAGTACTTGGAAGAGCTAGTAAGCATTGGCGTTATCAAGGGATGTAAGTCAGCTTGGCATAACCCTTGCCTACTTATAAAAAAAGAATACCCGAAGGCTACAAAGTCGTTGTTGACCTATAAGGCCTCAATGCAGTCACTGAAAATGTCAGTCCCGTTGCCTATCATCATCGAAGGACTAGCTAATCTCAATGGCGTCAAATATTTCTCGAGGCTAGACTTCCGCGTGGGATTTTTTTAAACTCAAGCTAATGGACTCAGCCATAGAAAAAACACGCTTTCCAATCTGCAAGCAGAGTTTATTATTTCCAGAAACTTCCCATGGGGCTAACAATAGCTCCTGCCCACTTCCAATTCAGCAGATATTTGCAGAGATTTTAGGTGTTTACTGCTACAGCTCCTGAGCTCCCTAAATTTATGAATCTACTGCTACACGTAGACGGAGCCCTTACACTCGTTGAGAATTCGAAAACGAAACTCGTCTGGAAAATGTATTTTTGCTACCAAACAAATCAGATTTCTAGGATTCGTCATTAACGAAGATAAGGACAAGGTTAAAGCCATGGAACTTATCCCACAACCAAAAAACGTTAAAGAAATACGAAGATTCATCGGATTGTTCGGATTTTTTCGTAGGCACATTCCTAACTTTTCAGCATTCTCAACTGCCTTTACCAAGCTCACAAAGATGAACGCGAAGTTCATATGGGACAAAGAAGCAGACTATTCTGTCAAAGGATTGAAAAAGGCTATGGTAAATACAGCTATACTTCGTCGCCTGGATTTTTTCCAGCCATTTCACGTCGAGGCGGACGGAAGCGACGTATCTCTAGGGGACTGCCTTACACGGATACATGGCGGTATAACCTACTCCTTAGCTTATACTTCAAGAATCGAGACACCGGCCGAGTGAAAAGGAAGTACGACTGTAAAATAAATTTAGCAGCAGTACACGTGATCGAAACTTTTCGGACCTTCCTCCTAGGAAAATCCTTTTTCTTAATGATAGACCACATGGCCCTTTATTATTTATACAACAGCAGCGGATTATCACCGAAATTAGAAAGATTAAAGAATATGACTTTGTTGTTCAACATAGGCCTGGCAAGCTCATACCAGTAAGCGACGTGTTATCTTGCATAGCAATACCATTTTGCGTCCTAGACTCGCAATTCCCAGATTGGACACGAAGTCACGTCGTAGCTGGGCAACGAGCAGATGACTATTTTGGAAGAATTAGGAGATGCATTAAGGATCACGAATTGGCATACGTCATAGACACTAGCAATAAAACGAACATTTATTACAAGTATTTCGACGGTATGTTATATCGTACATGGCTAAATGATCCAGTACAGAGAAGAATGGAAGACATTGCCAGAGTTTGTATCCCCGAAGCACTAGTAAACTTCTGCATTCGTGATTATCACTCCTCACCAGCAGCTGGACACCAAAGCATACTAAATTTCATTTAGCTATACTTTTTTGGCCCACCATGATCAGGGACATTGATTATTATGTGAAGACATGCCTCATTTGCCAGCAGTACAAACCCCCCCATAAATCCATGCAAAGCTACACTCGGAGCCTACAATCCACTACAGGACCAGGCGAGAGTTGGTCAATGGATTTAATAGGGAAATTAAATACCAGCTACTGGAATAACTCCTACATCGTGACATTAGTAGACGATTTTTCTTGTTACGGCATTGCTTCGGGATCCCCGATAAACGAGCTGAAACCATAGCACGAAAACTATGCACCAAGCTATTCGCACGATTTTCTTTACCGAAAATTTTTACACTCGGATTTAGGTGGCGAATTTTGCGCTACAGTATGTGCAGAATTATGCAATTTATTCAATGTAAATCAAATAAATTTTACCCCTTACGCTTCTTGGACAGGAGGAGACGTAGAAATTTGCAACAATTCAGGACAAACTATTCTGAGGAAAATCGTAGCAGACAATCCAAACACGTGGGATGACAACCTTCAAGCAGCGACTGTAGCCCTGAATTCCACCCCACACAGTTCTATATTATTATCACCATGCCTACTCCACTTCGGCGTCGAATTCAGGATTCCAAGCAGCCTTATCTTTGAACCTGCAAGAAAAATATACAACAGCAACTACACAGTAGTCAGACTGGAGACGAAACTACGAAATGCTTTCGAGGTCCTTATGCAAAGCGCAATAGCAACTCAACGTCAGCAGAATTTTTACAATAAAACAACATGTCCCTATAATTTCCTTACAGATGATTATGTATCAGACGCGGACTGGTCCAGGTCTCAGGGTCCCAAATGAGAATCGCACCCCAGGCTGTCGGTGCCTTTCCCTTCTATCGGGCAGCTTCCCAATCCTTAATAAAAAAAATCTGTAAAAAAAAATACTTCTTTTGTCGAGTTATATAATTTATAGAATCTACATTGAATTCTAAAACCTTCTGTACAGCATCGGAGTACTTGTAGTTTCAGGTAGATAGATATCGTTATCATGAAACTGTTTTAATTTGACCTCCTTCTGCCATCTGATGTATATCGTAACCGTATTGCCATGCCCATGTGACGCGACGCCCCTCATTCACGACTAGGCATTACGGGGCTGCTGATTCGACTAACTGGGTAGCAGCTGGCCTTGAAATCGGCACAGCGTCACCAGAGCCAGAGTGACTGTGAGAGGGAGATGTACCCTAAGATCCCCTGAATCAAAGGAGAAAAAAAATGAAAATAGGGCATGTCGATTTCAAATGTGGAAGCTTTTCTCCAACACACCTCAAGTTGTTTTTGACAAAACTGAATAAAAGGTATCACCAAGTCTCGTTTCGAAAAACTGCAGCATGTTGTTGCTTTAAAATGTGAAAGTTTTTTGCAATAAAACCTCTAGGCCTAGTTTTTTGGATAAAATTGAGCAAAGATTTCACTATTTTTCTCCCTTTAATAGTGTATTTTTTTTTTAATTGTCTGCCTCCGGCAGGAGAGGGGTGGCCCATTGCCTACTGCCCATGCTTGCACAGCAGTTCATCGTCGTTCATAATAGCTTAAATGTAAAAAATGTACATGTAACCCAAGCCCCAATCATCAATGACTAGCTGCGGGCCTGTTTACATAATTCTAGGGATCGACCAGGGCGCAAAAAAACGAGTCTGAGTAATTATGAATACCCACCGAGCCGAGTCCGAGTAATTATGAATA
>JAHWFP010107443.1:7864-25737 GCA_023313725.1 Lithobius niger
CCCCCCCCCCCACATCCAAATAAAATGCTTCCATTCTGGCAATTAGTGCTTCATTTTTTTCATGTCAGAAAAAGTTTCACTGTTGGAGTCATCCCTTCCTTGTGGTCAATTTCGAATGAATTTGGACCCAATAATGTTTACGTTAACATAAGTGCTGTAGTACATGCCTAATTTCGATTAAATCTGATAAAGTTGGTTGGGGTTATGAAAGTAATAAACTACACTTTCCTTTCCGTTAGCCAGCTAGTGGTTAAAAGCAGTCAGTTGGTGGCTAAAATACACAATCCTGTGGAATTGGCAGTTAGCTCAAGGCTTGATCGGAATTTTTTGTTGTGGAAGCTGTCAGCTAATAGGTGCAATGCAGTGCAAGCAGTTTGTGTGCCAGAAGGGACAGCTGTACAAGAGCTGCCTCCTAGTCTGATGGTGAAGGGGGAACTGGGAGGAGAAACTTCGACTGAAATCTTAAAAATGCCTTGCGAGATCAGCCCAAACCTGCTGTAAAAAAAAACTGGGGGGGGGGGGGGTAGCTGAAGTGGGTTTTCAAAACTTATGATTAGTAGCCCTCAACTACTTTCACTGATATAGCCTGTTAGGATTTAGTCTAAGTAGGTGGGTGTGTAAAATTTCCAGCCTTGGTTTTTTTTTTAAACTTAAAAGTGATTGTGGGGAGCTAGAATGCCAGTTGGATTGGTGGGGAGGGGGTTGCAGTAAAATTAAGTGCTTCATAATGATATGCTGTAAGCTTAAGTGACAACTGTGACCGAAGAACAAGGTTTGTGAGTCTTCACTTTTATGCCAGCGAAGGATTAGGTACGGAAAGGTGTTAGGTTGCCAGTTCGAATCTGGTTCGCACCACTTTAAAGCACATTTGCATAAAAGTAGCTAACTATGCTAAGGTAGCCTACTTTTAGTGTTACGATTTTTGCCGAAGGCTTGTTTTTTCCTTCACTATTTTCATAAAAAAAAATCATAATTATACATAGTCTTACACTAAAACTACCAAAAAATAACTTATTTCCTTGAATGGCGATATTTTCACTTTTTTTTCAAGCTTGAAAAAGAGTATTCTATTCCTGGGGAGAACACAGCCTGCATAAAGTTATATTATTTAACCAGGTGACTAGATACTGTGGACAGGGTTGTTAACGATTATAATCAAGTGATTAAAATTCACCCGGTTATAATCAAGGACCAGGTTGACACAAAACTGTTGACATACAAGTGCAAAAGAACTTCATAAATAACCCAAAATAAAATACACTGCTGTTGAATCTTATGCAGTCAAAATACCCAACCGACTAGGAACAACCAAAATAGGAAATTAATGGAAACATTCAAACCATTAAATCCAAGAAAAACTAAAGGACTTTTCAACTTTCGTGCTTCTAGGCCACGACTAGCTACTGTCGCTGATGTGACACTTCAGTTAATCAGCTCGTATATGAAGAATGTGCCAATGGGCCACAATACCTACACCGACTAAGTATTACTACTGTAATGATAGTTACTGCGGTATGCATGTTAACATTGACGTTTGCACGTGGTAATGACTTTTTAAAATTTTTGATAGGTAATGGAATTCGGCGGAATTTTGGCAGTAGGCTAGCAACTGCCAAGCAAGAAATAGAGTAAACTCTAGCAACTTGAACTATATCAATTATTGTTGTAATCCTACATGTTATTAAGATCAAAATAATCAAATTAATTATATTTTAAAATAACATGATAACGGTGTTTCCAACCCTGGCTGTGGCACTCTTGACAGTATTAACTGGTTTATAAATATGAATACCAACTACAAACTCGCGGAGTGTGGCCAGTCAAAGAAGTAGCAAGCCATGTGAAAAGATGCCCAAACCCAAAAAATTTCATAAAAGCATCATAATACTGCTATAGTGAAGTCTTTTTCACACCTCAAATTCGCTCATTTTCAGTCTGCACATAGTTTCCAATTAAAATTGTGTTGATTAGTCGGACGAGAGTTCTCCAGGGCCGTTTTTGAAGCTTTTGGTGTGCTTACCGAAGTGGCCCACTCGGGACTCTGATCTGACAATAACAATTTATAATCCAAAACTATGAATTTCGGTTTTATGGCGGGCCATTCTTCTACTCGGTTAATTACGTGCTTTGGGTAGATGGTTGAGGTATTGGACATTTTGGTGCACCATCGGATGAAATTCTTTTGACTTCAAAAAGGCTTTAAAGTCGGTGATGCATAGCAAAGTTCTCTTAAAACTGTATAGTATAGGTTTGATGGCCAGCTTTTGGCATGGCTTGCTGCTTTTTTGACCAGCCGCATTCGGTAAGTTGTTTGATTTATTCGAATCTCGGAAGGATCTGCTTTAGTCCTTTTTCTGTTCATTCTTTTTCTTAACGACCTTTCTTGCAATTCTTGCAGTGCACAGCAGCAGACGTTTGCTGACGACCTCTCTCCATTATTTATACCCAGGAAAGCTTCCTCGCGTTAATGTTGTACCTTGGCGTTTGGTTTGAGTATGGGTTAAATCGTTAGTTCATTGTGGACACTTTGTAGCCAGTGCCAATCTTCATTTGGCTATTATCTAAACTGTCTTCACCTGGGCAGCTTGGATAACAAGCTATGGGCCTGCAAGGTCTATGTTTGGCTGTTAAGATTTGCAAGCCTAGTTTGGTTTACATAGCTACTTTCTTCGGGATGTCAACCTTCGTGAAACCATCCAGCAACATACCAAATTATTGCCTGGCATGTAGTACCTAGCATACCATTTGCGTCTTCACAACCGAGCTTGGACTGTGGAGCGAAGTCCATTTATAGGCATAGCTGATCTTATTTTGAGTTGCTTCTTTTTGAAGGTATGCCTTATCATGCCTATTGTAAGACTATTGACGTTGAAACTGCTTTGCTATAAGGGAGGTCCTGCTCGGATTCGGAATCGCTGTCCTAGCATATGGTTTTGACACCATCCGTGAACTTGTTTAGGCATGCATGTTAACACTTGACCAGCTTTCTTAAAAGGCCTAAATTTTGTGCTATTATTTTTAATTTAAATTCTACTTACTTTGGTGTTTCAAACTAAGCCGTTTAACCAATGTTTTGTGACATTATCTTTCATCTACCTCTTCCCCATCGTCTGGTGATGCCATCGGGGACTGTTCGAGGCAGACCTAACCTTGGTGGTAAGCAACCTTCACGAATGTGAATTGTGTGGTACTCGCCACTTGGCCGGTAGACCATCAAAATGCACTCGCCATTACTTCCTCGCCATGTGAGAACAATTTTAGTTTTGCCTTTTAGTTTTATCTTTTGCGTTAATCTGACTCTCCAATCAGCTAAGTGGCTAGCAACAGTATTGCACACTTGGTTATTCTGCACGCAACGCCACAAACTGCTTGTTTGTAGCTAATACGGTTCTCGAGATATGACAATTTAAGCATCAGGGTTTGTTAATCAGTCGCCACTTTGGCGAGTAGATCTAAAAACCAAGTCGCCAACTGCTGAATTATGGCGAGTGGCGATCGACATTGGTGAAGGACATTGGTGAAGGTTGCCGGTAAGGCCCAATCCCACCTTTCCTTTGGCCATGCTATTTTTGAACTTCTGTTTTTAAGGGTACATATGTTTTGTTTTATCTTGTTGCTTTTAGCCATAGTCAGGCCCCGTCAGTTGGTGGTTTTAATGCCACCCCGTCCTCGTTCCTTTTTCACATGCGTCCTAAATGTCGTCCCTTGTTAGGCTAGCAGTCAGCGATCCCTGTGATCCTTTCCAGACCTGTTGCTCGTGTAACAAATTGTTTATAATTATTAAAAAAAAAAAGAAACTTGGTTGTAACAAAAAAGCTGACCTAAAGCACACACTAGGCCTATTTTATGGTATAGGAAATCTTTTCCTTTTTTCAGAATAAGACTATTAGACTGTGTTGTTGCTAGCAAAAGGAGAGAAAAAACTGGAGTGATTTTTATAAAAAAAAAAAAAATCTTAAAATTGCTTCAGAGTTGACTTTTAAAATGGTATAGTGAATTAGTGCAAGTTGCCAATATTTCTGTAGGCTACCATGGGTTTCCATTTTTCAAAGGTTTAATTTGGGAGATAAGTTAAGCCTATTTGCTGCTATGAACAGCCGGTGTTTTTTTATCCAGGTTCCCAATAAGTCCTGTTTTTCATTTTGGCATTTTTAGGCCTTGCAAGTCCTTAGTTAAACGTAGTTCTTGGTCCTAAAACAAAAAGCTTCGTAAGCTTGTACCTTTTGGAAAGAAAATATCTTTGTATGCTTTGTGATTTCGGTGAGACCTAGTCCTTGACCCAGAAGCAGAACTGTCTGCGACACCAATTGTCAAAAAAAATTAAAGCTTATTTGTTTTTATTGTATGTTTATTGGCTTTTATGGAATAGCTTTACCCTACAGATCTGGCTATTCCACCAATGGAAAGGTCTCGTTGAGACTATTAAAATGGTGTACAACGAAACTGATGAAATTTGGTCAAAATTTATACATGGCGACCTTCGACTGTCTGCGACGTATCGTCGTGCATTGCACTAATTCTGCTATGGAGGTCCTTTTCAAATCCATTTGTCCGAAATCGTACAAACCATGCGTGTCAACAAAACTTTGCGGCTAAACTGGCTGTTGGCTTATCAAATGTAAGTCAAGTTTTGCCTTGTCAAGTTTGAACCCTTAACCAGCGTTAGTCAACTGTCTTGTAGCCAAACGATAATTTTAGCTGAATAGAAGAGTTCGTGGAAAACCTGGGTTTTTTGAAAAAGTATTTGGTGGTCAGTAAAAGGATACTACAAAACTATTTTTCAATTACTAACCCACAAATATTGAGAATACCCACTTAAGTGAGTTAATTAATACCAGGATTATTCATGTGGGTTTTATTGGGCTGGGGAAAATTGCACTAACCCTGAATTAACAGTAATTTGGTGGTACTTCGTATTCCGCAAAGTGAATCCCTCGTTTGTTCAGAAAGTTTACCATTTATTATCCTTTTTGACAGATTTCTTGTACGGGTAACGGAAGGTCACCAAACCGTGCCTTCCAGACTCTTCTCGGCTGGCAGAAATTACCAGGGTTGTTATGATTATAATCACTTGATTAAAATTTAAATTCACCTGATTTTAATCCTGGACCAGGTTGACACACATTCACACAACTTGGTATACTAGTACAAAAGAACTTAAACAACCCAAAATAAAATACTGATGTTGAATCTTCCGCACTCAGGAACGTATTCTTCTACTTTCTTTGGCCTGATCCATACAAAAATACATAACCAATTAGGAACAACCAAATTAGGAAATTAATGGCAACATTCAAACCATTAAATTCGGAAAAAACTAAAGGACTTGTCATTGGCAGCTTATGCACTACTAGGCGGCAACTAGCAACTGCAGGTGATGTGTTCATTTAATCATAATCTGCTCAAGTGTGAGAAACGTGCCATTGTGCCACAACCAACCCTTCCCAATGTCGGTTGCCACTCGCCATTTGGCGAGTGGAAATCAACAGTTGGCGACTTGGAATTTAGCCTTACTCGCCAAATCGGCGACTAGCTACCGAGCATGCCACTAAAAAAGGGGTAGGCCTATCTCTGGAACTGTACAAGTTAGAGACGAACGGTCTGCGGCGTTATGCTCAGATTTATAAGGGCTATATAACTGGATTTTCTGCATTAATACTGGAGTTTAAGAAAATTGCATAATTTTGTTAATGCATAAATTGGAGAAACCTTCCATCATACAAGACGTATTTTGTATGTGGCGAGTAAAAATTGCGAAATGCGAGTGCTTTTTAAGGTCTACTGGCCAAGTGGCGACTGCTACTGGATTGACATTCGGAAGGGTTGGCCACAACATGTACACCGACTTTGCTAAATATTATTACTGCAATAATAGTTACTGCGGTGTGCATGTTAATATTGAAATTTACACGTTGTAATCACATTTTAAACTTTTAATACTTAAAAGCTATCTATAGGTAATGGCATTTTGGCATTAGCAACTGCCATGCAAGATAAGGAGCAAACCCTAGCAAATTTAACAATGTCATAATTATTGATGTTAACATAACATGTTATTAAAATCTGATACAATCAGAATAATATTGATTATAATCAGAATAATCATGATTATTTCCAACCCTGGATTGCCAAGGTGCATAAGGTATCCCAATTCTGGTGCTGACTGAGGTAAACAAGTTAGATTGCCGTAAAATTTTTAACACTAAGAGCCAGTAGGTAGGTGACTTTTTAAGGGGGTGGGGGCTATATTTGCATCAATTTCGTCCAGTAAAATAGGAACCTGGATCAAAATCTTATCTATTCCTAAGAAATACAAATTGGAATTTACTTAAGAAAAATATTTTATTTGTTGAACTATCCTGCATTTCTTCCCTCCTATTAAATCTGTTATTGGCTTGTTGTATCCTATTTCAGATCTCTTAGCAAACTTTTTAAGATGGCAGATTCGGCTGCAGGAGACCAGAATTCTAATGCAGGTAAGTTGTTTACAATTTTTATTTTTATATTTTTCATTCCGTTTTTGAATTTTTTTTTATGCAAGAAACAATTGCATAACTTTAGTGTAATGGGTAATTACTAATGTAATCACTTTGCGATTTTAAAACCCATTTTTCTGCTAAAATAATGGTTTAATGTGACATTGCCATAATTACGAACCAAAAATGTTCTGGGCAACGAAATAAAACGTGGTTAATAAATTGTAGGATTTTTATGAAGCTGCTGTTCAAGACGTTAATTTTCTTTTTTTTTGCTACTTATTCAACAGACAATATTCAAATTGCCAATGGAAAACTGGGCACCAGTTATTGTTAATTATTAATGCGATCAGGCATGTTACTAGTGTGAAAAATTTTGAAAAATTAAAAGGTGTGTGAAAAATAGTGAGAAATGTGAAGAAAAAAAATAGTGAGCGGTGTGAAAAATGTGGATTTCATGCCAGACACAACAACAAACTTAATTTTAATTTTAATGTGGCTTTGTCACTGAAATGCTGATTGGAGTGAGGTTTTGGTGAGAATAAACAAATAATTAGCGGCCATCATATAAGACTTTCAAGTGGATCCATCAGTGGATTGCGAATGACAGCTTCATTCGTGATTTGCCATCGTCATCACCCAAAAAACTTCCCATTACGCAAGAACTGTTATATCTAGTGTACAAAAGGCAACCAAAACTTACAAAGAAAGACTGAGAAAGCAAACGGAAGCTTAAAAGAGAACAGGAAGCTACAGCATTGACTAAACAAAATGAGCTGAGGTAATGATGAACACAGAAACGGAGCTGTTTGCGACAGTACGCAACAAATTCTACACATCATCTGTTACTGTTAAAATTCAGCAGTTGTAATTCGGTTGGCATTTATAAACTACCATTTAAAAAAAGTATGTGAACGTTTGTTAACTTGAAACATTTAAAAATGTGAAAAAAATGTGAGAAATTTTAAAAAGCTGGTAACATGCTGGTAAAGGTATGGCCAGAAGAATTGAAAACTAGTTATTAGGCTAATTACAAAAATTAGGATAAATATTAAACCAGGTTAAAAAGTACTGAAGCGCTTCGAGGAGAGTTGTTACAATCAGTTTGATTATAATCAGTTTGAATTAAACTGAGTATAATCAAGGAGCAGGTTGACACACAACTGTTGATATGCAAGTACAAAAGAACCTTAACAACCCAAGCAAAACACTGCTGTCGAATCTCTGCCGTCATGGGACGTAATTCTTTACTTGATCCATACAACAACACGCAACCGACTAGGAACAATCAAAGTACGAAAATTAATGGCAACTTTGAAACCCTTAACCCAAGGAAGAACTGAAGGCATTTGCAACTGTGTACTTCTAGCAAGCAGGTCAGCTCATGTGTGAGGAACATAGCAATGTGCATGTTAATATTGAACTTTACATAAACGTGGTAATCACGTCTTACACTTTTAATACTTAGGATATGTATCCTAGGATTTGCATTTTGGCAGAAGCACTTTCGAAGCAAGAAATGGAACAAACTCTAGCACTTGTCATAATTAATGACATTGTAATCTTACTTACGGTTGGGCTTAAAATGTGCGCGGGGACGAGGGCTACCCTGACACCGAGTTGCATGTTATTAAAATCTGATTAATTGAAATATTTAAAATAATTGTAATTATTTGCAACCCTGTTCCGAGTGAACTAATTGCCATGGCATGTAATCTAGGGGGCTATCTGTGTCGATCTTGAAACGCCATTTTGATACACGTGAGCACACACACTAGTGTAACAAATGGTATCAATTACGAAAGCAAGGAAGTTACCAGAGAATAGGCTGATAGTACAGATCACATTCAAAAGTTCCCCTTTCTTGTTAAGTTTTTTTTTTTCATTGAGGTCCTATCTAGGGGTGGCACACTATTCGATAATTTGATAGTATCACGCAAGCCGTTTGCGTCGTTGCGTGCGGAATTACAAGGGCTCTACAAACAAATATGCAATTCTATTGCTAGCCACTTTAGCTGATTGGAGATTTAGTTTAACGCAAACAATATTGAAGCATTAAGTAGCAGCACAAACTGCTAAATTGTTTCTACATGTTGAGGAAGTAATGGACAATGGCACATGCATTTGATTATGTCTACTGGCCAAATGGCGATAGAGTACCACACAATTCACATTCGTGAAGGTTGCACTGTACGCGTCAGCCGTGGTTTTTAAATTAACAAAATTAAAATGGTTATTCCGGCCTCAAAATTTATTGTTATAAAATAACACTAAGTTCACTAAAATTCACAACCCGGACTTGCACTTAGTCCAGCAAATTTTCGATATCACCCAGATTTATCTTTTCATCGTGCCATCCCTAGTCCTATCAACTAAGTTTAGGAATGCAAAAGACATATCTTAAAAACTACATCAAACTAAAATAAAGACTAGGTTTATGAATGGCCAAAATGATACTGTAAAAATCGTACTTTGAAGTTGGGGGAGGGAAATGTCCTTTTTAAGGGTACAGAAACAAAGGAAACGTGCATCTTTTAATTTTACTTCTGTGCCAGACCAAAATATATCTGTACAAATTCATATATTTTTTTCTGGCTTGCCACGGGATGGTAGACCAGACATTTTTAGTCGCTGGATGAGAAACTTGGGTGCCAAATTAAAAGGTAAAATTTTGTAGATAACTAGATGCCCAGAAAAGTTGGTGATGATAATCCTTGCATTTGTGACAGCATAAATTACGTGGTGGTGTTTATGCATTGGTATCTCCATACAGTAGCATTTTGCTGATAAGTAATGAACAGTAAGAGCTGATACTTGAGATGGGACCAAAAGAAAGGTAGCAGAAAGAATTTCTAATTTGCAAGTGCCGGGGAAATCCTGTACTAAGTTTCTCAATCTCATCTAAAATAGAAGCATAAGTAGACTCAATAAAACAAGGAAGGAAAATCCTAAAACCCCTAAGAAACCACATGGTTTGGGTTGTTGAAACCCTCTTTTGAATTAGAATTTATTGGGGTGTGTTCTTCCTTTTATTTAAAAAAAAAAAAAAAAAAAACCTTGGGAATAGTGGTAACTAAATGTATTAGTGTATGCGAGATCCTCAACCACCACCTTGTTCAAATTATTTGTGTATACCTATATACATTTTTACATACATCCACGTGTGATGGTAAGTGTATTTTACAGTTTCTGTTTGGTTTATATTTTTTTGGTTGGTTGCTTTGAGAGGTAGCCTATGTCTTGAAACGTGGAGAAAACCCACCTGGTCCGTAGTGGCAAGATAATGCTTGGAGTGCCGTCGTGCAGTCTGGGAGAGAGGGAAAAGCATCTTGGGATGCTGACGACCTTGTGGTCGATGGGAGGCCTGTTGATCTCGTCTAAAGGGATGCTCTGCCTTGAAACCCTCCTTGTCGACAGTGGAGAGTCAAAAGCACTAAATGTTGGTAGTGGTCTTGTTCAATAGAGGGTTGGAACCTTTTTAATGATGGGTCCAGTGGCTAAATGTGCTTGCCAATAGGTTTGATTGATCTTAATTATAAATATGCATGGCAAATGGGTAACGTTGCTGGCGTATTCTTTGGATCACTCCAGCGTGGAGACGTAATATTCAAAAGGACCAAATGTTTCAAGTTGCATATCATAAGCTTTTACTGTTGAGTAGATGCAGCTTTTAAAGCGTTGCTGTCTTGAGTTAATAGTAAAGAATTCTGAAATTGTTGGTTAGAGAAAATTGACAATAAGAGCCATGTATTACTGTCAGTATATAAGACTACTACAGTAACTTTTATCTTATTTAGTAAAAATGAATTGTATATCCTGCTTCTAGTCTGAGGTAATTCTGTTAAATTGAATGTAACAAACAATACATGGATAAAGATATTTACACGATAACTCGCTGGGAAAAAAATGTCTTTTGTTGAAAACACTAGTGCAGTTTTTAAGAAAAGGACTTAAGAAAAGTATGTGTAGCTCAATTTGAAGCAGAGTTGTGCAGAGAAGCTTGCCTGGAGTCTGTGTCAGACGGGGGCAGCCTGAGTCGATAGAAACATGGGGTGTGCAGAATATTGATTTTTGTGTTGGCAAACGTGGTGCCTAAGGTTAGGGGTGGATGCTTGTTTTATTGATTGGGGTCTGCTAGAATAAAGGCTAAAAATGTACAAAACTCCTTGTTAAATAAATTTGTGTGGGTTAATGGTAAATTGAGCTGTATAAAAAGGCTGTATAAATATATGTAGTCTGTGATTTATGGGAAAAATTGTTTTAATTAGGATTTGAGTGTTAGTCATTTCCAAGCCCTCCCCCTTAAAGATTGGCTCCGTCTGGCGCCAGCGGTACGAGTGTGCGCGCGCTGTCGGCTGGCCAGAGCACATTTATTGCTGGGTTAGTTGAGTGGTTGGTGTAGGGCGTACCGTGCTTCCCTTCTGTTTTAGTACTTTAGTCTTGGTCTTCGTCGTCTTTGCCATTTTCTAACTATGATTATTGAATGGGTCAAGGAGTCGGTGATGCAGTGCTTTTGCAGGTCGTGCAAAGCCGCTGTGATCGGTAAGTCAAAAGATTTACTTAATTTTAGGCTTCCAAGTTTTTATGTAGTGCATGTTCATTTCCATTAAGGATTTTAACCCTTTTACATAAAATGCATGTTGGCTTGGAGAGCATAATTTTTTTTTGGTTTAGCATGTTTTGTTTGCTTGCTTGGCTTAAAAGATGACTGCTTCAGAAATTAAATAATTTGTAGGAACTTTCTTTTTGCTTCTGAATTAACCCCATCAGCAAAAGAAAAATTAATTTTAAATGTGACCAATTATGCTAGCCTACGGTTTTTAATGTGAGCACTTGGTTTTTTTTAAGAAGTTAAATGTAGAGATGCTGCAGCAAAAGCAAAGATTTCCCATGGTTTTACGTAAAAAAAAACATGGTTCATGCATAAGCTTAATAACCAGTTGATTTTTGTGAAATCTGTAAATTTAAGGGATTTTTTTTTAATATTATAAATTAGCACCAGTTAGGCATAATTCATCTTTTCGTCATCTTTTTATAAATAATTATTCTGTAAAAATATAAAATTACTGATAGGTAGTGTTTTCCATTGGCGCAGCATCAATCGATGAGTGTGCGGCCATTGTGAACAGAGTGAGTCATGTTCGGGCGCCAGCAAGTGGGAAGAGCCCAAGGAAGAGACAGCCTGGCGTCTGAAAGGGATTGAAAAGGCTAGACATGGTGGCTGCTACACAAAATGGCCGCCCTCTCTTTGCCTCAAGACAGTTTTGAGACGCAGTATACATTTAAAAACGTGTGTAAAGGTAGAGAACAGAAATTAATAAAAATAGGCCTTGACTGTAGTTCTTTGGCTGGCCTAAAAATAAGTTTTGGTATCTCTTTTAGGTTACTTAATATTAATTGCTGAAAATTGTCAACTACATTAAAAATAATTTGGAACAATATTGAACTAAAAAGTTTTAAGTTCTTAGTACTTGGGACTAATAAATCATTTTCAAAAAGTCTTTTTAGTGGCTTGGCAAACTCAGAAATTGTTAGGAGTGAAAATTAACTTGATAAATGTAAAAATAAAATAATAATTGTAATGATTTGGGGGTATGAAAATTAAAGACGTTAAAGGATTCAGTCAAATAACCACAAATAAAAAAATATCTAGCCCCACCAATTGACTGTTTCTTCGCCGGGTGTCTGCTGACCGGTCCCAATTTTTTCTTTATTACCGAACTAGGAAACCTAAAACCAGATAAGGCGTATATAATTGAAAAAGTTAATGTGAAATTCGTCTGTGCAGTGGTAACGTTTCATTTTTGTCCCATATAGTTTTGCAGATGACTGTATCTGGTTTTAAAATCTTGTAAAAGAACCGAGCATTTTTTTTATTGAAAAAAAAGAGGGCTTTAAAAAAAATGTCCAGATGCACGAGCACGATGCAAAGCACCCAAAGAATGCCAGGGGAGCACAATCTGTTCTCACGACGAGGACAGACTGGCTTTGGGTGTAGCACAGGATTAGCATTTGTATAAAGTACTGAAAACTTACTGGCTTAAATTATAGCTAGGCCTGTGGTTTAAAACGCAATTGGAAGTGTTTTCATAACGGTACAATTGCAGAATTATAAACCTAAACCTGTGACCTAGGTTTACAGTAGGCCTACTGAAATTACTGCTTCACATATAAATAAATCTGATAAAATCCTACACTACGTTTTATTGAGGCCACCTCCTCTGTTTTGTACTCCTAAACTTGACTCTTAATGAGGCATTAACTAAAAAGCAATAATTGAAGGAAAAAAGTGCCCTAGCTAGTTTAAGTAGCTCACTTTTTGGTTAGACCAATCGGACTCCTTTAAATCTTGAGTTCAGCAGTGGGACCTCAGCACTTGGTTTCAACGGTCGTGGGTTCAATTCCCCGCTCAGGCAGTCTAACATTTAGTCCAAAGGGCAACGTAAATAGGTTGGCGTCCTAATTTCTTTAACCCTTGTCAAGCCCATTTGGCTTTTAGTCTGTTTAATTCAAAGTAGTTAGCATCATGCATGTCATTATTTACTACGCAAGCTAACTAATTTTTGTTCTATAATCCTAAACTAGAATTGTAGGCCTGTAAATTTACAACCACTTCTTTATGGTGCGGTATGTTGTACTAGATCGACGCGAGCCAGTGAGATGCATGCCTCCTCCACCTAGTTTCATTACGTTCACGCCATGGTTTAAGTGAATACCGCTGCTCTCATAACTTGTACGTCCCATAACAAAAAAAAAAAGAAACCTTAATATGCGAAAGTTTGTTCGTGAACTTTATTAGGGCAACCCTCTTACCTTAAAAATTCTGTATCCGCATTTTTTATGCAGACTTCATTAGTAAAAGACATTGATTTTAAGTACCCGTATCTCTGTCCCTCCACTTTTCTAATTCATAGTGGTAAAAAAAAAATATTCCTAAATAGGTTATGGCTGCACTGGCCACCATGTAACTAGGCTACATAATTCATGCCATTTTTATTAAGGAAAATTCTGTGCAGAATCGCTGCCAGAACTATCTGCTCGAGTGCAAGCTCGTTGCGAAGCCATTAGGAGAACCATTTTTTTAAAGTGGCTTTCTCCTTCCCTTCTCTGAACCAAATATAATGAGAAATCAATTCATCGGGGAACGGCAAGCAGGACCGAGGTGGCGTGTTGGCAAAGCAAGTTGGCAACTGACTTGATGGCTTGAAAGAAGGCAATTTTGGAAAGGGCTGTTTCTCTCACTTTGCGACCTTTAGAATTGCTGCCTTGCATTTCGATCATTGTGTGCTGCAGATCTTTGAAGAGTATTGATGCAATTATTGACGAAAAGCGATGTAACTACTTAGGATAACGTTATATTTTGGCTTGGGCTAGGTGTTTTTAGCAGAAAACATAGCTGTTTTCGGCAGATCATTTTGATGCTTGCCAAGTTGGGCTGAAATGAACGGGGTTTGTACACAGTGTTCAGTTAACAAGAGTAGCGTTGCTATGACGACCGTTACTGGGGAACCCATTGGCCTTCAAAATGGCGGAATTCCTCCATTTTATGCACATTCCCACATAGTCTATGTAGCAAATTTTCGACCAGTGTCTGCTGTCTTCATCCGGCTTCTCGGAAGTTAAGTTTCCTGTCTGGTTACATGTTTTCATTTTCAGTCTGTCCGTCCATCAGAAGGTGTGGCGTTTTCAAATTCTGATGGACGGACTGAAAATCAAGCCTGTACCCAGACAGAAACTAACTTCGAGGGATGAAACTGCAGAGAGTGTTCGAAAATGTGCTAGATAGAGGACTCTTTAATGTGGGAATGAACTGCACATAGTATTTCTATTTGAACCCCTATTTCAAATTTCTCCGTTCAGCACACACAATACACTACTGCAAATTATTGGTAATCTAGGAATAGCTGGGAGGGGTCGATCTTCAGGCTTACAATTCAGGTGCCGGATGTTTTCTTACATTATGCTGTTGGCTGTTAGCAGCGGCGATGTGCGTAGTTTGATGTTTAAGCTATCGTACTGATCTCGAGTTTAAACCTGGAGAAGAAGATAACGGCCACCTAGGGTAGTGCAACCCTAGTTTGTTTAGAATTTGCAGCACCATACGTTTTGTGTGCTGCACTTTGAAACTTTGCATTCAGTATTAACACCTCAACAGCATTTTCAGTAACATCATATTTGTTCAGCATCCCCGTCGCCAAACCAGGTGAATGCCGGTTCGAATCCCTTGTTTGTACTGGCGAAGGCTGTTCTGTTTCCATAGGCTGTTTTCCCCCTCCGTTTACCATTTATGGGAAGGAGGATGTAAATTTACTAGTACCAGACTACGAATACGCGATTGTTAAAAAATATAATATACAATTTTACATGCTACCAAAAAAAGAATGAAATTGTGTTGGTTATTTTAATAATGTGTGTACAAAAAACCCTTGACTTGCCATTGGAAAGCCTGAACGTACTAACCCTGAAATAGCTTCTAGAAATAAAAACTTTTGATTAGCTGACTCCACAATCACAAGCTAACGACCCTACAAACATGAACAACACCCGTAATTTGACATCTTTACAACACCAACACACTGTCAAATTATTCGATATGAAAATTTGTATCGCGATAATATCGAATTATTGGTAATTGCCATCCTTACCCCTTCCCTCCAGTTTAACAGACTAAATAAAAACCATATAGGCGAGGTACTGCTTTAGTTTTATTTCACAAGCACAGCATTAATACTGATATTTATCACAATGCACAATTGCATTACTTGGCGTGTGTCCAGGCACTTTCGAAGCATGCTTAGCTCTTGTGCATGTTGTTTTAATTCTCGTCTACTAGTGATGTGAAATTAGGGTTTGGCTAATGTTAGTTGGCTATGGTGTCAGGTTCTGTTGCAGATAAAACTCCCATAACGGATGGGAAGCACAAGTCACTCAAGAAAGTGGCTTTTACAGGTAAGGATTAAAATAGTCACTAACCTAGTTCAACAAATCAATTGTGAACAGATGTAGGTCAGGGGCACTGATTTCCTAGGAAAGCGAGAATGTGAAGGAGATCCAGTTTAAAAGGAGATCGTTTTATTGGTTTTTTTATTTTTTTGTTAGTTCCATGTCTTGAGCTCTTATTTCAATTCCACTGGGTTCAGATGCATCTTTAAAACCTTGGTATGGCTTGAATTTACTGAAGGCTCTAAAATCCTTATTTCTAAAAGTATTTGTAAAGCGGGGAATTTCACCAATGGCAGTCGCCACTCGCCAAAGGGCGAGTAAAATTCGGCAGTTTACAAACCCCGATGCTGAAATGGGCATACCTCCGAGATCGGCTAGAAAAGGTGGTTTGTGCTGCTGGCTGGAGAGCCTGTGTTTTTTCCAACCAAGTGTGTAATGCTAGCCATTTTAGCTGATTGGAGACTTAATACAAATAAGTATTAAGTAGCAGCAGAACTAAAACTTTTTACATAGCAAAAAGGTGATGGACAATTCTAATGTCTGCTCGTGGTTGCGAGTATGGTGGCTGTATTCGTTTGGTTCGTGGGGGGGTCGTAAAGTGAAACTACTGGACCTGGATCAATTTTCACAAAATTTGGTACGATGATTCTTTGCCCGCAGGCAACCAGTTTTTTTTTGGGGGCCCCCCCCCCCTGATTTTAACTAGATGATAAAATATCCAAAATGGTGTCCCAAAAAACTTCAAAACAGATACTATCAGGGTTGGCAATGATTAAATCATTGATTTAAATCATTTTAAAATTAAATATGAAATTAATTCAAACCATAAGAAATATGCAAAATAAGATAAATAAGCAAAAAAGTTTCCAGCAAGCTCTAACGCTAGCTCACTATTTGGTTAAGGTTATGACTCCATCTGTTATGGGTTAAGGCTTACGGAAGAGGGGTGCGACTATGGGATAGATTAATCTGGCTATGAAAATTATCCAAATATAGTTCTAGTGCTCATTAAATATAAAGCCAAACCGTAATCTCAATAATTATATGTTCGTCCAAAACGTTGTCAGTTAGATCTAGCCACTCGAATGGTGGACTTCACAGTAGGACAAAGTGGACTAGAAGGTGATCGATGTAGCAGATCAGTTACACGCTATAACTGCCTCCACTGCACACGTGGAAAGGGTATTTTCATAGTTTGGATTAGTACAGTGCAAACTTCAAAATCGCTTAGGCAAAGCTGCCAATTTAGTGTTTTTGTTTAAATCTATGAATCAAAAACGTTACAGGAAACTAAGCAAAAGTGTCTTTGACTAATAGCAATTAGGCTAGAAAATGACTACCCAATTATTCGTGAAAAATTGAATATATTTTGAGTAGAAAAGCCAACCAAGTTCCCATAATTGAAGCTACGTTGAGCATAAAAATATAGCCTAGTAAGTCGTCGTTTAGGCTAGTTACTTATTGTAGAAGTTACTTGCGTATGATACAATAGCCGACTAAAGTACTTCTAATTGCTGTTGAATCTATCTTGAGTATGAAACAACAGCCTACTAAGTTGCTATAATTACGGTTAAAGCTTTTTGAATATTCAATTGTAGCGTACTACTAAAATAATTTTCAAGTTATTTTTGTGTACGCAGTGTCCCACAACTTTTAAAATAGTGTTTACTCAGTTTTGGAGAAAAATATTTGGATTTTTTTTGCAAAAATCATAAGATTTTTTCCAATCCTAGATACTATCCAGTTTTGTTAAAATTCAAGATCACGGCTCTTAAGTGGCATGTTAAGTCAATTACAAAGATCTTCAAACAGTTTAAGAGTTGGTAAATAATGCGAAAAATTCTGTGAACCATTTGTGCTACTTGAGTGGTCTTTAGATTATTTGGGCTACCTTCAAAGCAACCGAGCCATTAAAATTGTATTGTGTAATGTTTTCACAAGTTGGTTAATGTACTTACCTGTATGCAGCAACGGAGATCCGTGCAGCGGAGAAGTCAAAAGGTGGTATGGCATATGAAGTAATTCTGGCCCATCCTTCCACGGATACACCACCGAAGCGCCCTAATTCGCCACCCAAGACAAGCCTTTCGGCGGAAGATATTGAAGCTAAACTGAAGGCTGCTGAGGAAAGGCGTCAGGTATGTTATTATGGAAATTTGTGTTGCTTTTGCGTTTTACTGGAGATTTGATGTTACAATGTGGAATGGATTGTTGCTGTACCGATCACATTTTTTCTTGTCCATCGAGCTGAGAGGGGTCCTTTTTTGTGTTACCGGTTATGTGTTAAGGCTTCCTTTTGATTGAGTTCATCTTTAACATTTTGGGCACTTAACATTTCAAAGGAAAAGATATACGTCCTAATATCTTCACAAATTTTCGACAGTCCGGAGTGGGAGGACCTCGAAATGACTCTTCTTCGCCATGCTGCTACATCACTAGCCAAAATCGCGGGGG
>JAHWFP010107443.1:48444-64373 GCA_023313725.1 Lithobius niger
GGCATGAAACAATAAAATTAAGAGTATTTTATAGATATATCTTGAAAAAAAAATCATTGGGTACTATGAACGATGCATTGGTTAGATGTAGAAACATAAAAAAATACCCTTAGACTATTTTTCGAGAGACACCGGAGTTTTTGGTCCTCAGAATGGTACTACTTGAATACTATTCCACATCTTGCACTCTTAAATCGTTATTATACAGTGAGGTCTATAATACGCAAAAAATAAGAGAAAAATAAAGTCCCAAGTCCAGGATTGGAGTCCTCTCTTGGACTGACCGACTAATTTTTTTTTAGCGGTGGAGCGTCGGCCTTTGGTCTCCAAGGAAAGTCTCCAAGGAATTCCCGCTCAGGCAGTCTGACATCGTAAGTCCAAAAGGAATCGAAAATAGGTTTGCATCTGTATTTATTTACCACTCATCCAGCCCATTTCGTTTTCCGTCCTTTTTAAACCATAAGGTGTGAATTCTTAGGCTTCATGACTTATTTAGTTCTTCAATGTGGGAAGCCAATCGAATTGTTTCTAAACTGTTTACTGGGATATTTGCCACCATTTGTGCAACTGTCTGCACCAATGCAGATTCAACTGCGAATGAAGGTGACGTACTAAATCTAGACACATGCTAGTGTGTTCCCATGAAATAATAGACGTGGAACAAAGCATTGGCGGAATGTGGACAAGAATATGTATTTCTATGCTCTTCTTTTTCACAAACACAATTGGGTACCGTAGCAATGACAATAAAAGAGCAAAGAAAGTGATAAACCCAACAAATTAACTAAATACAAACTCTTTGTCGTTTAGAAGAAAGTCATTAGAGCTTGTATCTTCATGGCACTCACAGCTGTGAAGGTACGCAAATAAAGAACGGTTTAGAGTTTAATCGAACAAAACGAACTATAATTTGAACTCCAATTCCAGGGAACAAGGATTGTGACTTACCAACCTCGATTCACATGTACATCACCAGGAGCCAATGATCTTTGTGACACCATTAATCGAACAAACATTTCACACATTAAAAATACACACACAAAATACAAACATACACATGCTCATGTAACAGGACTAAAACTCAAACTCACAAACACATAGCCTACACAACAAACGCCATAATAGCAAAATACCCACAAAATTGAAAAATTTAAACACGAAATAGAACTAAAACGGAAACCAACAAATTATAAATGCACACACAAAATACACATAGAGCCACTCACACGAAAAAGACTTAAAATATAAAAGAACAAACAAAACGCCTGAATAAGACATAAATTAAACACACACACAAACATGACACATTTCAAATAACATATTACATCCACTTACTGACATAACAAGTGAGTAAAAACAATTCTTGTTCCTTGAATTGGAGTTCAAATTACAGTTAGTTTCATTCAAATTAACTCTAATCCATTTTTATTTGTGTACCTTCACAGCTGTGAATTCCATGGGGATACAAGCTTTAATGATTTTTCAAATTTTGTTCACTTAATTTATTTCGCCATCGTTCCATTGTCCTGCTATTCAATCGGCTCAATGCGCAAGACAGGTATTTTCCTTTCTTCATAGCTGTAGTGGTGGCAACATTTTCGTAAGGCTAGGAGCTCAGCACCTTACACTTCTGGCGTGGACCTAAGATAAAGATGGCAATACCCTTAGACATGCGACAGTGGTGGAATGTATATCTTACATTAGTATCAGCGGTGTTAGCAGCATCCTTTACCCCATTACAATGTTTAAAATGTCCATTTAAAAAGAAGAGGTCGACATTTTTTTGTGGGAACTGATCAACAAAGCGGGAATGGCTATTGCAGAACTGTTGAGTTCTAGCCTGTTTTTTTCGTTAGATTCTTTTCAATCAGGAAATAAGGCGAACTTTTTTTTTATATTTAAGAATTCTTCCACCATTTTTTTTTCAAGTACGACTCATCTTTTTTGGCCAGGGAAAACCTAGAAAGATCAGGGGATTTGAAAAGTCAGGAGACAAAAGTAGGGAATTTAAGTATGTAGAAGTTATCGAACAGGTTTTTGGGAGAAAAAGTCATAGCCGTTCTTTCCCTTATAATTAACAATTGGCGACAGCTTTTGGCGTTCCCAGTTTGTAACTTTTTGCATGCATGACATGCGGTCAGATACACCTCCATGATAGTAGATGTAGTAGCTTTGATATTTTCTCACTAAATGTCAGGAGAAAATTCAGTTTTTCGTCTGGGAAACCTGGGGTAGTCAGGGGAATTTCGTAAGCGATTTCTGTGGGAATCCTAACCCGGGTGCTGGCTGTGCTGTGGTCAAATCGCGCCAAAGAGTCAGACCAGACCTGAAAGATCTCCGCCACATAAATGAATATTTAAGTACAGTTTTAATTCGTGAAATGTTAGCTTGGCCGTTAAAAGGGGCTTGTTTCCATATGGTCTAATATTCTGTGACTTGATTTGTTACATTCAGTCCAACCCCAAATAAATTCGTAAACAAACAAGAGTTCGTTATATGTCATGTCACTGCTAATGGGCAAACAATAATGGAGATGACATGACAAATCATTGCTACCAGGCAAACAATCACAGAAGAAATAGTGTTGACTTTTCATCAGCAGCGGGCCAGTGGACTTTTTATCTGCCCATGTGTACGCCAATGCGTTTCATTATTTTCAAAGGACACATTTCAGCAAATCAGAATTGTTACCTCAACGATATTTGATGAGAAGAAAATGATTTGGACAATGTTTGACTTGGCCCAGCTTAGTTTCTTTTAGTCCCAGAGCGCACACACACCTCTATGGCTACAAGATGGAGGAAAATGAGCACCCGGGACCACCGCAAACTTTGAGAGTCCTTGGGGACCCTGACAAAGAGTCATCACAGCCCAGTGGTCAACGTTACGTTCGCATCTCCCAAACCAACTGAATGTTAGTTCAATTCCTGTGACTGACCAAATAGGAGTTGAAATAAAAGTCAGAATGTCAGTTGGGTGTCAGGATAAGTTAAAATATAAAGTGGATGTTAGATCTCGACCAAACACATGTGGCAACTGGATTAAAAAGGTAGTGTTCATGAATGAGGGTCTGGTTTTGACAATATTGTGCACTCAAAATAATTTGTTTTTCAGTTTTTTGGATTTCTCTGCCTGGGAATGATGCGTGGATATCTTTTGATGGGAGGAAAACCTGATTGGTTTTTACTTGGATTTCTTACTCCTGCTTCATTCGTTTTCATCACTCCGATTCTCATCATTGGTGGATTGTTGGAAGAAACGCTTCAACCCCCTCTACTCGTAAGTATTTGTTTGGTTTATGTATTCTCTATTTCAGCATTACCAGGCCCCTTCAGCAGCTTTCTAGGACATTCTCTCAGCCCTACCGTTGTTCAAGTCCCAGAAAAAAAAATTGTTGACCCCTGGATTCAATGTCCAAATCTAATCTGACCCCCTGACCCTCCCGAAAAATGTTTGCTTTTCTTGTGCCTATGAAACTGCCTGTTGTACGATTTCCTACAGCTAAATAAATAAGTAGCATACACACGGATAAGTTACCAGTTGTAAGGGAAACGTGCCTCATTTTTGATGAAAGAGAAAAATTGATTTTAAAATGTACTAGAAAATACCTGTAGTCAAAGATGTGTTATTTAAATCCCTCTTGGGTCAAGATTTGTACAGGAACATAAGGAGAATACATAATTTGTTGGTATGTCCACATCTTTGACTATGCAAGCTAGTATTAATACTGCAACTTCCAAGCCAAGTAAACATTTACATCGTGGGGGAGGGTATGCCCAAGAAGCTGAGATATTTTAAGAAATTATTTACTGCTGATAGTGTCATTTGTGAGGTGCACAAGTGTATCCTCCAGTTCGGTTCGTGGTTTTTATTTTGTGACCCCTCCCTATCCTGACTGGTGATAAATAATCAACGGTTCCTCGACACAACCTTGACATACCCAATATTCCTCAATACTGTATCTGAATAATAAATTCTTTTCATTTATTTTAAAGGAACTGATATTTGACTGGCTTGGTACAATTCTTTACATCACTTGTGCTGGTTGTAGTTTTTCATACTATTCAACATTTTACACTGCGCCAGAGTTTTCCCGTGCTGGATATGCCTATGGGGTAAGTGTGCAAAGTAATTAGTAGTTAGGCAGCAAAGAACTGAGGGGAGCTTTTATTTTAATTGTCTATGGTCCATTTAAGAAATGTTTGCATTTAATCTAAATTCAACTGTGCATTCAAGGTTCCAAAGTGACGATTTTCTTCATGCTGTTCAAGAAACAATTTACAATTATTTAAACCCATAAAACGATCAAAAGAAGTGATATACAAAAACCCGTAAGGGTAATGGGTCCCATCAAGGTTTCGCCATAGAAAGAAGTGATATCAGAGCCAAAATGGCTGCCACCAAGTTTTCTGTCACAACCCTGATCACTCAATCTTAACTGTCACCTCGGCCATTGTGAGTGATCACGGTTCGGACCACAAACTTGGTTGTAGCCATTTTGGCTCTGATATCACTATTTTCTATGGCGAAAACTTGACGGGTCCCACTACCCTTATCGGCTTTTTCTATGATTCGTTTTTTTTCAACAATCAGTTGTAACAAAGAAGTAAGCAGGATATATTCGTTTCAATTCTGTGTTTCTGCTGCCTATTTTCAGCCGTAAAAGCGGTGGGGTGGGAAGGGGGGAAGGAGTCTTGAAGGGATCTTGCATTGGATAACATGTTTACTTATATCTAGACTCAATACGTCACGGGAATAATTTATGGTAACAAAAAATGAACAATGAAATAAGTTGTTGAATAAAAATAAAGTTTTACTGCACAATACAAAACGTCCTTTTTTTCCCCGTTGCAGGTTCTGGCTTTGTTAGCAGGGATTTGCTACGCTATTGGTTCATTTCTTCCTCACAAGGAACGCATTCCAACAGCCGCCAGTGTTCGTGCCTTTGCCCGCAAGAACTTACGTGTCTGATTATTTAAGATAAAGTGATGCTGTAGAGCTTATCAATATTACTAATACACTCATTGTTGCTCATATTGTACAAATTTTTTGTATAAAACTAATACGTTACAAATTGTGTTTACCTTACTAATTTGTGTTCGACTATTAGTTTTAAAGTGAGTTCTAACCTGTCAGTGCATACTTTACAGCTATAAACTAGAGAGAATACCCTATGTATGGTGAACCAGAGAGTGACTTTACCTTATCATGGCCCCTGCCCATGAACCCCTCCAACGGGCCCCTCCCTTGTGGCTCCCGAAAGCATACTCAATCTTGAACTCGGACTTGAAATGACGCTTAAACTATTTAGTGACATTCACCAACCATGGTCCCCTCCCATGGATCCCTTTCCATGATAAGGTAAAGTTATTCTCTGGCACGCTATATAGAGGGCATTCTCTCTGACACTACTTGTAAAACTCCTATTGTAGACAGTATGGAATTTTATAAGCAGTACAGTATTATCACGTTCTAGACCCATACTCCGAAAGCGTACTCTTTCTTGAACTCGGACTTGAAATGGCGTCTTAACTATTTAGTGAGTTTCGCCAACCATGGCCCCCACCCATGGATCACTCACTATCCATGAAAAGGTACGTCAAAATCAAACATGAAATCGATGGTGTACAGAATGACCAGAAATTCTATGAAAATGCCCTCAAGTTTCCTTCTGAGACATCTACTGCAATACTTTTAACAAATGGCGTCAGTTTCTCAAGAAATTGAATCATGGAAACTCCCTTTTAGGTCCCTCCCCACCATTTCCCCAACCGTCGGGCAGGGCATGGCATGATTGCTTCACACCACGCCATGCTCAATGGGTCTTTCGAGTTAAGAGCCAAAATGTACAAGCCAACAGAATGAAATAGAAATATATTTTAGAATAAATAACTAAGTCACAGTTTAACACCGTTAAAGGGGCCAACCCGTTACACCCTTCCCCCCTCAAAATTATACTCCCAAACCCATTTAGATTCACACCCCTCCAACCTAGCCTAACCAGTACAGCTATCCGGGGTGTGCTGAACCTAAACAAATAAAAGGCTGTTTATTCACTACTGGTACAAGAATTAAAAATCAAGAAATGCGAAGTTATGATGCAAAGATGACATGAACACGTAGGCTGACTTAAAATTCGACAACCTGCATGAAGAGTCTTAACGATTATCCAGTAGGAACGACCAATGGCGTTCATGGAGGGGCATTGCCCCTGCCCTTTTCGCAAATTCTGTGGGAAAAAAATAGCCACTTTGCTTGTATTGGTGCAAAAAAAAAAACAAAAAAAAACAGAAGAAATGTTCACTAAAACTTACTGTGCCCTTTTGCTAAAAGTTGGCTCAGTCCTCACAGACCTCTGCATGCTACTGGGAATGACACACGAAAATGTCACAAAGTGACATTTGTACAGAGTGTAATTCATGAGTTCACATTGGTTAAAATATGTAGAACAGAAGCACAGTTTAAGTTCACTTTTGTTAAAATACAATACGAGGCAGAAGAACAAAGTACACTAACTTTCATGATCCGTGTTTTGTAAAAAGGGTAATGGCGGGGTAACCATTTGACAGGGGGACAACTGAAGAGTGAATGACCATGGGTTGTAAGGGCACTGCCTGACCAGAGAAGGTTAATGCTAGCATCAGCTCCTACCTTTAACTGTGCAACTCTAAGACAATTCCTCTTGAAGGGTATCCTTGTTAGAAATTAGTTTATATAATGGTTTGGTGTCATCCTGCCATGTTAAATGTAAAATGTCCGTATCCCATTTGGCATGCCATCCTATATTGCAAATACAGGCCAAAGCTACTGAACGAAAACTGCAGACAAACCAACTTCCAAAAAAAAAAAAAGAAGACTTGCAATGAATGAGCGAGCGAAGCAAGCAAAAATTGATGGGTGTGCAGGTAGTACAGAAGACCAATTATTGGTATCTCAAAGTATCACGAATTAAAAAACAAAAACAAACTCGTTTGATGTTTAGGTAAGGTTTAAATGATCCGAAGTCAAAACAGCAAAGGAACACAAATAAACTCTCCCGTAAAGTTTCATATACGGCAGTGTTCCTGTACTGTTTAGTCCACGTGAAACCCTAATACTGTATTCATCCATTAAGACACGTAAATCAAATTAAAACTGTAGCCCAGCTTTCAAAATTATTGTAAGAATAATGTAGTGTCTAATATAGGCTACACACTTGCCTACTGTTGGGGCTTAATTTTTCAGCATTCTCCAAGTCAAGATGTCTCCTTTCCGTTCACCCTATTTATACATAAACCATTTTTCAAGATTTCAGGACTGGTATTTCATTTTTATTTTCGGGGACATTTCCAGGTTTTCAAGGAGTCGCACGAATCCTGAGTTACTTAATTTGTAGGTCTGTAGTAAGCACCCTAAGACTATGGTTTTTACGATTTGTCAGCGATGTCTTTTAGCCAAGTAGAATGCTCTAATCTGACCTATCATGTTCTAAAGTAAAACTGCAAAAACATGTGAATACAGCAGTAAGGTTTCACGTGGACTAAAGAGTACAGGAACACTGCAGTATATGAAACCTTGCAGGAAAGTTTATTTCTGCTCCTTGCCTGTTTTGATTTCCAATCAGTTAACCTTACCTCAAACATCAAACAAGTTCGTTTTGTTTTCTATTTCTTACGGCATCCTGTAACATCACATCCGGAAAGAGCATGTAGGCCTTTCCTATTTAACGCCTTTCAGGGTTCTTATACGAACATTTTTGTAAGTGTTTTTTTTTTTTTTGTTAAGAATTAAAAAAGGGGAAAAAATAATCTTAGCAAGTTTTGTATAACTCGTACCATACCTGAGATATGGTCTCCTGTATTTAGATTTCATTGGAACCCACGGAATCAGTGAAACTAAGTTCGTAAAAACTGGAAATTATTTTTTAAATTTATCTTTGAAATACACTATTATAACTGAAAATGTGTTATATATATATATAAAAAAAACCCGAAATAATGGCTTTAAAGGTCATTTTCTGTCGGATACTTCATTTTTTCCATCTGCAAGGTCGTTGTTGTTACGATTCTCTTCATTGCCACCACACTTACACAATTGTTCTCGACATTTGAAATTCACAACACACCATTCTTTGCTACCACCACAGCATATTTAGCTGCAGTATTGATTCTAGTGCACATTGAAGCGCACACGTAGTAGGTGAATATCTGTTGTTTGCCTTCTGCCACCCAAATTGTCATGGCTCTGGGAGATCAGCGTGTTGTAGACGGGCACGCAGCCACTCTGAGTCTTTAAAACGTTTGGTGTGACAGATCTTCTAGGTGGCAGGCAGGGCCGGATTTGAGCATTTGCCGCCTGTAGGCCCAACCATAATGCCGCTCTTCAATACCCCTAAAACTTCCCCTTCCCCAAAGTCTTACAGAATGGTCATTTAAGATGCCCCCCCCCCTCCCCCCATCCAGCATGTTTCTAAATTTGTATGTTCTTCGGCGATCTATGGAAAACTGGTAGAGCAAAAATAACTTATTATACTAGTTATAAGTTATTATAAGTTTTTTATTATAAGTTTTTATACAGAGTTATAAAAAGTAACCTATTTCCGTTGCCCTTTGAACCTAAATTAAGAAATTTTAGGAATTTGCTTACTTGTCTCTTTCTTTCCTTGCTTCCCCTTATTTTTTTGTTCTGGGCGCCGCTTAGTTTCACTTGGTCATGGCTACTCATTTTATTTCGCTGTTATGATCGAAGTATATGACAACCAACCAAACACAAAGTGGCCATGCAATGAAAAGTTCGTAAATAACGTAACTATGTATTACGTTTTAAAGAAAAAGTCAGTGGGCCCAATTAACCTGTAGCACCGATCCTACACTCAATCAGTACTGAAAAAAGGTCGAATACTATTCGCAGATATTTGAAAAATAAGCCGTTGTCAACCTCAAAATTGGTCTACCTGGTACTATACGGTTACTGTATGTCGAAAGCATTATAGACACGTATTGCAAAAGATAGCAACAACTTAATTTAGAGCGTCATCTCTTGATACGATGTGGTAGGTCTAGCCTATACGTTTTTAAACTGATACACGATTAGCTTTATTGTAACAATGGATGGCGCCAGCATTTTGTTAATAAATTTTCATTAAAGGTGGAGCGCATGCAAAATTCGCACCATCTTTTCTCACGTACAGTTGTTTTTAATCCGTCATGCCGTCCCTAAAAAAGTGCCGCTATAGGCCCGGGCCTCTCGAGCCTACTTATAAATCCGGCCCTGGTGGCAGGTCTTCGCTTTGGGCATCTTCTTTTGTAAACATACAACAACGCAGTTGACCGATCTCCAAAATCTTTGTTCCTGTCGAATACACCTGACAAATAAATCGCCCTCAATTGTTCGTCTCTGGTATTAAATTCTTCTACACTGCCAAGTCGCTTCAAAGCTTGGAGGGTTTATTTTTCTGATTTTGTAAAAGCTTTCCAGAAAGACAGTTTTCCTTTATTCTTAGAACATCCAGTAACACCACACCCGGAAAGAGGATGCAGACATAATAATGCCTTCACTTTTGTAGACCAGGAACACAAACGGGGAAGGTCTGTAGATTTTCTCTTTGTTCCATCTCCTGTCACAAACATGTTCTCTGATGGGAAAGAATGTGACCACTACAGTGAAAGAACAAAATTTAGGTGTCAGGTGAAAAAATATGAAGAGTAGTAGCACTATGTGAGATATATAGGGAACACAGTATGATTTTTGTATTTGCCTCCACATGTGTGCTTCCAAGTTCAACATATTACTTCTGTCTGATGATTTGCCCCGATTTCTCCAACTGACAACCAGACTTCTTTTCATTATCTGTGCATGCAGTACAGCTCTATGCTGTCAACTGATTTTTCGTTTTAGAATGACATAATGATTTCTTGTTGCGTTTCCTAATGTTGGCAAAGTCAGTGATTTTGTACTCAACAGGTGTTGCTCTGTGTGCTCTTTTCCTTTGCACGGAGTTCTTGAGCGAATTCTCAACATAGGTATCAAACACTAAATGAGATTCATCATACTTCAGTTGGTAGTGCTCCATCTGGCCGACTATGCACGATCAGACAATGGCTGGACGACGATGCATGATCGGACGATGGCTGGTCGACGATTCATGATCGGACGCCGGCTGGTCGACGATGCATGATCGGATAACAGCTGGTCTACGATGACCGATTGAAGATGAATAATCGGACGACGCATGGTCGGACAATGGCTGGCTGACGATGCATGTTCGACGATGGCTGGCTGACGATGCATGTACAGACGAGGGCTCGCCAACAATGCATAATCGGAAAATGAATAATTGGACAAAGCATGATCAGACGACGGCCGGACGATGATGCATGATCGGTTGACGGCCAAACAACGATGCTTGATTGGATGACAATGCATGTTCAAATGACGGCCGGACGATGATGCATGTTCGGACGATGGCCGGATGACGATGCATGATCGGAGGATGACTGGTCGACGATGTATGATCGGACGACAGCTGGTCAACGATGCATGATTGGACAATGGTTGGTTGACGATGACTGATCGATAATGAATGATCGACGACGGCTGTTCTACGATGACTGACTGACAATGAATAATCGGACGACGGTCACTTGACGATGCAAGATCGGAGAAAGGCTTGTCGGAAGATGCATGATCAGACGAAGTCTTGTTGAAGATGCATGATCGGACGATAGCCGATCGGACGATGGCTCGTCGATGATGTATGATCGGACAACGTAACTGCTGCATGCGCCAGCTCTCCTCCTGATCTGAGAATGGGGGGGAGGGTGTGGCACGTTCCAGTATTCCTAAAATTAAAACCCAGTCAAGAAATCTGCTGCAATACTGCATAAGAAAAAGCCTGGTGACTTTCTACGCACAGCTCCCAGGATGTCATGCGAGGAGTGAATCACGTTGGAGGAGGGTGGGGAGTGCGTTGTAGATACGGGGGGGGGGGGGGGCAGAAAGAGGGGAAAGAATTTGCGTATGCTTCGTTTGGTGGAAATTGGGGGAGTGGAGGGAGGATGGACGGGTGGAAGAAGTACATGGTGGCCAGGGACGACGCTAAGGGGGGGGCGAGAGGGACGACGCTAAGGGGGGCGAGGGGGGGCGCTCGCCCCCCTAAATTTTTGGCCGCCCCCCTGGCGCCCCCCCACCATCAGATCAAAACCAGACGTATAAACGAAGAAAATTCTGGTAACGTGTTAAGAAAACTACGTTAGTTTCTTTCACAGTGACAGGAAGGACTTTAGGTCACATCAATAGAGCCCAGGTTTTACTGTGCGAGTTGTAAAATCATCTTTTTTTCATCTGGTTTTATAAATATAAAAAAAATGGTGTAGAAAACAGTTCAGAACGTTTGGCGTGAGAAAGAATTGCAAGAGTGTTATTTTTACTTTTATTCTTTTTTTTGTAGGGGGGACCGTAAAAGTAGCACTTTTCGGTTCGCCCCCCTGGCTAAAATTGCTGCCCCACTGCCGCCTCCCCACTGAATTGATTCTAGCGTCGTCCCTGATGGTGGCTAGGGTAAGGAGCAAAGAAATGTTTGAAAAACTCGATGCAGCAAGAAGAGAATCGGTGTTGCTTCATGTTTGGGGAAGGTATGGGGGTATCGTAGTAAGTACATTGACATTTCTTTATCGTAGTTACCGAAGAGAAAATAATAAACATAAAAAAGAAGCCAAGTAATTTTAGAATGTTATTAGAAGGGGAGAGGGAATGTTGGCATGCAAACTAAATTCCACAGGTGGGTATTGCATCACGTTTTCAAACTCTAAAAAGTGGCTTCTGAAAAAAGGGAGAATTAATTCGCCTGTGCTGTCTTGGCGCGGGGGGGGGGGGGATGGAGGAAGACATAATTGAATAAGCAACTTTGTATTCAAAGATCGTATTGTCGTTAATGAACACCAGAAGATAAGAAAAGGAGCTAAGTAATTTTTAATATGATAGAATACGGAGTAGGCCTCAGGGGATAGGGGCAACCTCTAATCCGTTTTTTCTTTGCCTACCTTCATTCACTACTGTGAGTACCATGGGGATACAAGCTCTAATGCTTTTTGTCTAAAATGGCAAAGCCGTTTTTTATTCACTTAATATGCGTAAGATGTAGTCGAAAGGGGAGCGGCGACGTGGCACCATAAAAATCACTAGCCCTTCAACGGGGGGGGGGGGGGAGGGCTAAAAAATTTCGGAAGATCTCCATTACAGCGTCGTTCTACTTCTACCCCCTCCCTTCATTTGTTGTTTATATTTCTTTCATTTCCATTTTGGCTTATATTGATCTATCTCGATTTATTTACGCTTTATTTAATTTATTTACCCTTTATTTGCTTACCCTTATTTTACTCTTTTATTTATATTTTTGTTGTAATTCTATCTCTTACACGCGTCGCAAGCGTGTATACTTCATCCTAGTGCAGGCTCGCGTTAAGATGTTATTCAAAGTCGAAATTAAGTTGGATACGACTTGGCAATCAACACACAAAAAAGAAAGGAAAAAACAGCCCCAAACTAGATAAAAATGGGTCAAGGTTGATAACAAATAAAAACGAAAACATCTAAGTTTTTAACGCGCGCTAGTTAAACAAGTGATTTTAAACTCGATTTACGAAGTTACTATTTGAAATTTAAAAAAATACGAAACTGTATGCCCAGACATAACAAAAAGAGGGCCGACTCCGCAGTCTGGGCGGAAAATCGGCCATCTTTTCATTGGCGTGTATGTATAGTTAGCAAAACCTAAAAGATAAATGAACAAGAGTGTTGTGTATTTTAGCAGAAATTGCTGGTTACTCGTTCATAAAAGTTTATATACTTTTAAGAAAAAAAATTGTTTATATAGTAAAGACTTTTTATGCAGCATTAAAATTTAAAATGACTGTATTTGAGTTTGCTAAAGATTGACGATCGCTTTGGCCCACTTGTGGCTGAAGGTAGCCTTTAAAAACAGGAAGAAAGGACGGGAAGAGAATTTTGAGCTCAAGAAAGAATCGGAGAGTCTTGGGCAAAAATTGCCAATGCCAGACTCGAACATGGAACCTACGAGTAGCGGAAGAGGGGGAAGAGGAGTAGTTTTAGAAGGAGTTGGGGCGAGAGTTTTAAGGGGACCCGATTGGAAATGGGGAAAACAAGACGGCGGTGAGGGACATGTAGGAACCGTGAGGAATTTTGAATCTCCTGAGGAAGTTGTCGTTGTTTGGGACAACGGGACAGCTGCTAATTATCGGTGCTCGGGAGCCTACGACTTACGGATCCTGGACAGTGCCCCTACAGGTCAGTAAAGCCCATGACATAACACGGTCCACTGACCACTGATGACCTTATAGAAAACTGCATGTCAACAATGACTCATTGATGTAGTGCTATTGCTAAACTTCAAAGGTGGCCGGAATTTTGAATGACCGCCTGTTGACCCTTGAAACTTTTTATTTTTATTGTAGATCGGCATTCTTGTTAAGGTTAATTGAATCTGTAAATTATGGTCGGGAATGTCAAATTGAGTAATGACCAAAAACAAGTTAGTTGCAGTGATTAAGCGAGCTTTTAAAGTTCAGTAACTACTAAATGACTACCAAACGATAAAAAAAATGAGTGCGTTGAGACCACTTCCTATTGAGAGGCTTAGTTGACAAGTTGTAATTGTTTTGTACGTGATATAAACCTAAGTTGTCAGAATTATTAAATTGAGCAATTGTCACAGTTAGATCTTTGACACTATTTTAGTACTTTTCTATTACTTCACTTAGTGTTTGTCATTGCCATACTCAGTGCCCATAGTCCCGAGAGGCTACGGGCAACTTCTAGACTAAAAGGGTTCACTAAGTTTTAGTGGGTTTTTTGGGGGGGAGTTTTTTTTCTCTTTTACCCTTTTCGTTGTGATTATCTAGGAAAAACTACATTTTACGTTATGAACAATTCACCTACCTGTCGATTCATTTCGTCGTTGCGGTCCAGAAAATCATAACGAAAACGTGCGCAAATGCTTATTTATTTTTAAAGAGCATTTAAACTTATTAAAATGCTACTCACAGTCATAGTGATGCCAACGCCATACTGCGAGATGAGAGCGCAACAAGAAAACCTGATTTCGACCAGAACATAAAGAAACGTCAATTATCTGTCGCTTCGTCAGTTTAGGTGAGAAGTTTGTGGTTGTAGTTTTTAATGTTAGATGTTTAGCTGCAGCGAGCACAGGAGCACAAGTTGGCACTTTCACAGCAAAGTGACAAACTCCAACTCTGAAAACGACTAGCTTCCCTCACCAGCATTAACCGCCGTGTACACAATCAGCATGGCACACAACAATAGCTTACATTAATTGTTGAAGGCTGCTGCAGACAAACTTTTCTCGAATTCTTTTCTAAAACTAGAATTTATTAGAGTCCATTCAGACTCTTGTGCGAACGGTTTGTCTGGGTGTCTGTGAGTTCGCGCTATAGCGTTTGAACGAATTATCAGATTTATGTCTAATTGTGCACACAGATTCTATGGCACATTTGTAGGTCTTAGTTCGAAAATGGGTCGAATCCGTTGGGGAAATCCTCCACTAGAACTAATCAAAGATTTTTCTTCGCAACAAACGTACAAGGTTCGTTTTTTTTTTCTTCAGCCGACTGATGTCGTCCATCTATAACCAATTACGGGGAACTATGTAGCCTTCGTCGACGGCTGATGTCACCACCAACCGACCAATGACTGGCAACTTCCTCAAATTATTGTACAGAACACTGACGTAGGCACGCGGCCTCAGTGATCTCAAACCTACGAACTGGATAACAAGCTTGTATAGTCATGTCGGCATGCGAAATTAGCGTAGATTTGGTCTACTTGTTTGGACAATCATTCATGACTTTTTTAGTACTTTTTTTTGGAGGGGGAGGAGAAATATTTAAAACAACTTCTGCTGTATGACATTTGTTTTTTTGTTGTCAGGAGATGGGAGGGGGGGAAGCAAATTCATAAAACTACTTTTGAGCAATGACTGTGCTATCAAGATATTTCATCCGTATCAGTCGTGCGATGTGGCAACGTCGCAGTCGGATAAATGAAATGTTCAAAACGCCGAGACTAAACAGTTTAGAGGCCTCCCGTATCATAAAACGGCCAAACAGTGCTGAATATTTTTAATGTTGATTAAGTTCACTGTGTTCTAATTAAACTTACAGTTTAAAATGAAACTGATAGAAGAATCGTAGTGGGCTCGTCTTTAATTGAGAGGTGTGCGCCGCCATGCCATCCATCGCAGTTGATCAAAAGCTAGAAATGCAAGCGACCACTGGTTTTATGGTTGCATACGCATCGTTTGTTTCGTGGCCAAGAAATCATTTCGGTGTTTGGATTGTATTCTTAGGAGGGGTAATTATTCACACGTGTTAGACAATTAGTAGCCATAGCCTATTGATCACTGTATGCGCAAGAGAAAACAAATCGACTCTCACTATAATTGTTTTAAACAGGTTTATTGATTTTGTTATTCTACTAGCCTACTCCATTTTAATGTTTCATTTCCTTTGGCCAAAAAGCCAAATCAGTGATTAAAGTAAAACATCCGTAGATAATGTAGATTACGACATATTTTCTTTACATCATTTTCCATTTTTTGTTCCTTAATTGTTGTCGCAGACTGTTGCAGGAAATTCTTCTGGTGCACGTTTTACGGCTCATTCACCAGTTTAAAGCGCTAACTCCTAGCCGTTGTTAATATTTTTTTTTTAGCATTTCTGATGGTGGGGGATATCAAACTGACAATACAGTAGTTCAATTTATTATGCTGACAGTTTATGTTATGCCGCGAGCTTGCTTGCAATAATTGCATCGATAATTGGTTGTAAACCCTTGTTGCAAACTTTGCCTAGAGGTTGAAGTCGGTAGTGATGTGTCTTGGACCTAACACATTTCTAAGCTAAGCACTATAGCTA